>CAVNYN010194129.1:376-93102 GCA_963692815.1 Nyctanthes arbor-tristis
TTCTCCAAGTTCTTCAGGGTCTACTTGCTGCATAGCCCAACGATAATGTACCGTATGGATGGTATCCTGTTACAACAAAATATAAGAAGCATTAGCACACGAATCAAGGACAGAAAAACAGAATCTAGAGCCTCTCTCCAGTGTCTCTTTGTAGACAATGTCTACGAGAGAGAGAGAGAGGGAGAGAGAGAGAGACTTTTGCATGGGCCTCACATATTTTTCCTTCCCCCCCCCCCAAACAATTTTCACACTTCTACCAGACTTTTTCATCACTTTTGCATCATAATTTCTCCTTTCTATATTCCCACAATCTTCCGCTATTTTATCATTATTTTGAGTTTCTTTTTATCTCTCTCCCCTTTTTCATTTTCCCGCTCTTTTTCCCCTGCACTTCTTTCCATTCTTTTTCAATTAAAATAATCTTCTTTCTATTTCTCTCCTCCAATCCACATCCCCATAGGAGATGCACTATAAGCTAACTAAATGTGTTCAAAACGAGATTCGAGAATTAGATAAGACATTGGAGTTATTTTATTGCCAGACAATGCTGCCCTGCTATACCAACTGGCAGACTGGAGGAACGAGTGTAATGAACACCAGAAACAAACCACTGGATTATAGAAACAAATAGAAAAAATGGCATCTAGTTTGATTCATATCTCATAGTAGATTAAATTGGACGAAACTCCAAACACCACAATATTTGGACAAAACCATCACCAGTCTCTTTCTAACAAGTGACAAGTAGCAAAGATCGGATACATTTACCTGGCCACCTTCTGTTATTGATCCAAGTCTATCACGGACGCAAAAAACTTGTTGCGTTTGGAACTGTGACAATTTCCCACAGAAAGACCAATCAGCGTCTAATTATAAGAGAGTCAGGGAGAGAGATACATTCTACATAGGGACGTGGAAGAGTGATATCTTACTGCTAGAATGATAATAGGAGTATCTCCCATCATTTTGGTCTCTTGAACATCAACTTCTGATATGTGTAAAATCTGTAGGCAGGAAGATTATATTTCATTCTCATAATAGAACGTAAAAGTCAGCAACCATCATAAATGTTCTCACAGTATGCAATACAGGCGCACATTATATGTCTTCCACAAAAACAACAAATGACATAACTCATCCTTGTCTTCATTCAAGCCAACTAAATGAGAAATTATGGAAGGAATCAAAATGGCTAGAAAGCTAATAAGCACCCTACTCGTTTCACATATATGTACACAGAGTAAGTTAACTACAGAGCCACTGGATGAAATGAGAGCTCGGTTTGGATGTAGCATGGTGCAACTTGATGTGGTGGAGTTTGGCAACAAAAATAATCAACTAGTTATGGGAATGGGAGGTGTAAATTGGGCAGTGCCAGAAAAATTGGCATGCGCCAAATATTACTTGGGGATAACAGCCAACCTCATGGCTCACAATAACCGTGAAATGCATTTGGTTATTGATAGCATAAAGATCATATCCATACATATGAGATTATACATGCCATCCAGTTGGAAGGGAGCCAAATATTCCATGTTATTTTCAATTCTAACCCATCATCCTATGTAGATGCCAGCTCAAATAGAGCACCATCTTCGAATATAATTCTCAAAACCACAACTGTCATTGCTGCTGTCAAATCTACTGAGATGTGGTGAGAAGATGACAAAAGGAAACATGACACAGATACACCCTTCTGTTAGCAGAAATATAGGGAATGACTGATTTATTTTCATTGTAATTTAATTTCTGAATATCCCGTACTTGCATTCCTAATACTTAGGTTCAATAAGTAAATTTTCAGCACTAGTTATTTGCTAAATTTCCTCTTGCTAAGAATGTTAAGCATGATTAGGAGTGATCTCGTCTTATGATAATTATTATACAATGCCAAGCACAGATTAAATAGACTTCCTCAATTGCTCTCATTTCTTAATGTAAATTCTCTGCCGCCCCATCTTCTTTCTTAATATATTCTAATTTTCTAAATATTTGTTGCATCAGTACTGCTAACACCCGCATCCATCAGCTCATAGGATTCCTCACACTATGTAAACATAAAAACCAGCATCTGAGTATGACCAGCACAGACTAGATTTCACACACAATTGCAGAATATTTAGTCCTCTTTAAGGATTAACTATGTTCATTTAAATTTAGACAGGATGCTCGTCACTTTGACCACATAATACAGAAACACAAGCCAAATTGTTAGGAATAGGTCAGTTTAATGCACAGCACCAAGTGAACAATACCATGTCATATGCATTACCAAATAAATGGTGCACAATTGCCTCCACAAGAACACACATGTAGAAATTTTATGTCAAGGAAGATGCAATCAATTTCACATACAATTAGCTTATGTTCCCTCTGCACCAATGTCCAATATTCTACACAAATTCTCACCATCTATCCAACAAAATCAAGAAAGTATGCATTCATGAGTTGAATTACAGATGGATAACACAGGACTTTCAGATGATGGATGTATTGGAGCAGTAATAAAGCATAGCTAGAGGTGGCTATTGCTGTGGGACTGAAGATTTTATAAGGAAACTAGGCTAGCAGTTGATGCAAGTACCTACAGGAGATCAAAATAATTCTAGAAAACATAAGAATCTATGTAATTAGCGGGCATGCCACCAAGCCTAGAACATTTAGGAGGTGAAATAAATATATTCTGAATCTATAATCCACAACGACTCCTGTTAACCATAGCAATCTCCTTAGTCTTCAAACGCCTCACTCCTATCATTATTTCAGATGTAATCAGAAGTATTTGGCAGTCAGACCATTGCGAAAGAAGAAGAAAAGAAATGGAATATGTTTACGGTTTAGCTAACCATCGTATTACTGATTTCCCAGTATAATTTGGTAGAGATAGTGGTAGACATTCCGTCGGTCCAATGCAATGTTATCATAATAAGTTCTTGTTTGATATAGCTAAAGTTTGACAACAGGTGGTGGTCAAACATTTATTTTGACCAAACATTTAATTGCATCGCAACTTTTATCAACCTTTCAACTACGCATATTATCAACTTGCTTCATCAAAACATGCTGAAATGCTTTATCAAAGAAGGCCTTAAGTGAGTAAAACCGAAACTCTAAATGTAGTCATGAATCGCACAAAATGCATGGTTAAAATTTATATAAATTATAATCGAATATTAATATATTAATGGGAAACAAAGAACCTGTATGTTTCTTACCTTGTTATCAAGAAAGATACCCTGACTTTCTAAAGCTTTATGCTCTGCTTTACACCTCTCAATCACTTCAAAGCTACAATACTTAGTTAACACTTGAATATCTGCCTGTATAAAGAACAGGGACAGTGGAAAATCCTTAATGAGATGATATTCCGATATAAGCATATTACTTGTATGAAGACATTATGGAAGGTTATATGCAATTAGTTCCCTATTGACGGTGTGAGAGGGTTAAAACCATAGTTTTTAGAAGTAATAAGTCATTAAAAGTTTGAACATAATCAAGATATGTGAATATTCTAAATCATGGAGCATCTACGCATATCCTGGGGGCTGCCCGATACATCAAACTCTATAACTTACCTTGTTGTAAGCATTGAGAACTGGTTTGATCACTTCTTGAACTTCAGCCAAAAATTCTGGTAAAGAGAATGTCCTAACATGTGCCAAATTTCAAGCACGTTAAGTATGTTAAGACATTCAGAAGACCACAATAACTTCTTAAAAGAACATAGCAAGATATAATCATCATACGGATCTCTCCTACGGATCTCTTTAGATGACATGGCTGCATCTGATTCTCCAAGAACAGTTTCGCTGACACTGTTACACAGATGACACTTATTAATCTCAACATGCTGCAGTAGTCTAATGCCTATCATATCTGGAAAGTAAAATTACAAGTAAAAAAGAAGCAAGACATACTCTTGGATTTTATGAACAACCGGGTGATCACTAGTCTCCCATCTCTCCCTCACATCCTCCGCAAACTGCAAAATTTGCCCCCAAGTCAGTGAGATTCTAAGTGCAATAAGAGATCATAGAACCTTCATCATCAAGGTATGCAGAGTAAAGAAACTGGAGGTAAAACATCCATTTTTTAATAGTAAAATATCTACGAATTAAAGATCCTTTAAGATTTTAACAGATGGCAGAAGCCAAATGCTGACACTAGGCAACATGGTTCTTCCAGATTTTAATCAACTAAAAAGATGGTTAACACAAGGTTCAATACCAACCACATATTTCTTTATAAAAGAAAAATTTCCAGATTTCCCAAATATCTCTCTCTACTTGACTAGGCCTGGGCGTGGTTTGTTTGGTCATGGTTTAAAGATAACCAAACCAAACCGAAAACCGATGGTTTTTTTAGAAAACAACCATTTAGTTATTTTGTAATATTAAAACCAAACCGTTCGGTTTTGGTTTGGTTTGTTTGATTATGGTTATATAGAATAATATAAAATATTGTTCAACGGGGTTATTGGCTAAAGGTAAAAGTAGAAAAGTATGATCGCTATAGGAGCACACGTCTGATACTCTAGGGTTTAAGCTACAAGATTTTAATAGAAATTTAGATTTTTTTGATAAGTTTTACTCTTTAACTTTAGGTATTTAAATCAAGAATTAAGTTAATAAATTCGAAATCAAATCATTTAGCTTGATTATGGTTTGGTTATTGGTTTTGGAATTAAAACCATGACCAAACCATAACCAAATGGCTATTCATTTTCATAACCATAACCGTTTGAAAACTTAGAAAAACCAAATCAAACCGGACCAAACAGTTCGGTTTTGGTTTAGTTCGGCTGGTTATGGTTACTTTGCCCAGCCATATACTTGACCACACATTTTCCAGAAAAGCAAAAGCTATAAAGAACACATCATAAATCAATGATACTAGCTTTTAGTAACAGAAGCTTATATGAAACAATTATGTTAGGAGAACTTGTCCATAAGCAAAATAATGAGTTATCTCAAAGAAAGTTTTTTGAGAAGCAAAAAGGTACAAGCACGCTGAGATATCAACAACCTCACTTATTATAGTGATGGGTCAGCTTCGTGAAAAACGCACTGCAATCAGATACCCCACCCCCACCCAAAATAAAATAAAATAAAACAAAACCCCCGCCCGGGTTGGGGGCTTTGCCATATACCCATTCAGTATGATTTTTCAAATCTACAAATTCAGATAGCATATGCCAATTAATAGCTGTAAATCTATAAGAAGAAACACAAACATTTCTCTTCTTAAATCATTTTAAAAATTCAGGAATATCAAAAGCAAATTTCACGTTCCTGAATCTAAACCGTCAGTAGACTGAAAATCTTAAAGTAAAAAGAAAAACTAAAGATGCAAATATAATAACATCTAGGGTTAAGAAGCACCTCCTGACTCTTTTCAATAACAGGCTCGCCTAGCCCACTGACACGCTTGAATATAGGATGCCCCTGCATCTGAGATATGAAAGAATTATATCAATTTAAAATCTCATAAGGCAAACATGACTAGGGTGAGCCGCATAGAATGAAAATCCATTCCATCTCACCTTTTCCTTTAACGCCTCCCATTTCCTAGTCCAAGCAGTCTGTTTTGAGGGCAATACAACTACTTCAGTCCTCGTGCTTCTTTCAACTTTTGGCGCAGATGAAAACGAAGAAGCGTCGTATTCGAGGCGCTTTCTCCTGTTTGAGTTACCTTTCAACTCTTCCTTCACAATATCAATACCCTTCTTCACCAAGTCAATAGGCTTTGCTTCCTTGAATTTCAGGAAGGTAGGTGAAAGCTTGGGAGAGATGGAAGAAACACCAGACCTAATTTTGCTAAATATCGTTTCTGTAGTGTCACTAGATTCACTTTTCTGTTTGCGTCCCTGATCCTTTTCAGTAGCACTCCTGTATTTTTCGTCTGACCTGTTATTAGACGAAGTCTCATTGCTTCCAGGAGACTCTTTCTTTCCAACTCCAAAAGTTTCTTCAACCTGAGCCGTAATTTAGAGAAATCTTTATTATTTATTTGTATCTTATCATTTGTGGCAGAAAATATATCTACACACACATACTGTTTACAAACCTCCACTTTTGCAGACGAGATCTTTTCCTCCACATCAGCATATACCTACGAAAACACAGAGGAGCCAGAAAGTCATAAACATGCACACAACACCTGCAGTAGTCACTTTCTCATATAAGATGACTGGATATGCAAATGAGTACACGTATACAATTGCTAGCTATGTCTGAACTGTATATTCCAGTAATTTCTAAGTAAGACAAACCTCCCACAAGTATGCCATATAAATATACTATCATGTCATTTCCATAAGTTCCTGTTAGGGAAGATGCAGAATAAAGGCCAATAGCTTATGGCCAATAGCTTATAGCTGGTTAGCAGGGAGAAATTTGTAATTATCGAATGAATCTCATTTATCAGGATAATAATTACAAATCCAGGTTATCGAAGCTTAAAAATAGTTGTTACAGTAACCATTCAAAAGTGAAGTACCAAGAAAATAAAATGAATCTTTTAGCAGGAATATTGCCACAATAAGTTCCAAACAATTATAGTTTAAATCCTGCACAAGGAAGTATGTACTCATCGAATTATTAAGTAATATCATAATATATTAAGTTTATAATTTAACACAGAACAATTAAAAATCGATTTGAAAACAAAAAATAATAAAAAATAAATAAATCAACTCTCTAAACGCTGGGTATCAACAGCTGTTGTACCACTCATATTGTTCACAACTTTTTAACTTTGTCTAGTAACTAGTAATTTTTTTCCATCCTATAAGATAAACATGCTAAATAAAAAGAAGTGGGATGCACTTGGAATAACACATTCTTTTCATTGAAATCAGGAAGCAAACAGGTAATTTCAAAATGCCGTTTTTTGAGGTTCATGATCTATGATGCGCCACAATGAAGACCCAGATGCAGTATAGATTGGAGTGTGCTTTATGCTCCAGATTGGCAGATTTTGAAGGGATGACCAATATAAAGTCCTGCATGCAATATGGATTGGAAGTGCTTTTTACTCCAAATTGGTGGATTTTGAAGCGAAATATGGGCTGCAGAAGAGCTGAATCAAAAAGAAATCATACACCATAACAATTCAGGTAGAAGATAATGATTTTACCACAAAAAGTCCCCGGTATAATTTGGATTACAACATTTCAACGGTGAGAATGGCAACGCAGTTTGTGAAAAATGGTTTTCCTGTAAATTATGGTGCATGTGATGATTATGAAATGGATGCTTGTTATCTCTCTTGCAGTTAATTACAGGTCAACACCAATGAATTGGAAAAAATTGTGAAATGTTGTTTGCTTTTCTTTTTCTGTTTGTATCTTAACTTAGACGAGCTCTCCCTTCCAGCATAGGCCAAGTTAGCCAAGCATTGCGATTTAATGAAAAGATTGACATCTTATCTTATCTTATACATATTAATAAAGTAGGATAGTGGCCATATGCAAATTTTCCCGCCAAAACCACTATCCTACTTATATATGCCTCTTTTTTTATTTATTTTATTTTAATAATGTATACATATATATAATGTAAACATTTCCAACCGATTAAGCTTCAAATTAATCTCTTAATAACTTATATGCATGTTTTTATATTACACATATATATTATATACGTAATTATAATATATATTACAATATATATATACACATATATTATAATATTTATTGGTAAAAATTTAAGTTGGGGATACAATAGTAATAATATTTGATGATGATGATTTACAACAAAAAAAAAATCCTTTTAATTCTTTTTAGAGTGGAAAGTAGTTAAAAATTAATGTCATGGGTAAATCATATAGAATTTATCCTTTGTTATAATATTGCTTCCCTTAAGTCTTTTGTAATAAGAGGTCATGTACCTTAGATTTTTTAGAATATATTTAGTGAATAGTGATTTCTTTGAAGAAAGTATGACACTATATGAGAAGATGCGAAAAATAATTTTTTCAAGAATATGTGGTAGACAATGAATGTGGTAAAGAATTCATGTTGATAAATGAATATCATCCACACTCCAAATGTGTTCTTAGAATTCTTATACTGTACTTATTAAACAAAGATATGGGTGCAGGGTACTTTTGGAGTTATATAAATTTTGTATACTCTCTTTTCCATGGTTTCTTGGTTTTAATTCAATTTATATTAAAAAATTCCTCATTAATTCTCATTTTTATTAGTTAAGAGTATTGTTCTATGAATGACAATTTAATTAGCTTTGTGCCAAGTGAAAGAATTTACACAATAAAATTGTAATTATCAGTAACCATATTTCGAATAAGCGGAAATAGGCCTCAAGGCGTTTTTGCCTTCAGAGGCGAGGCGTAAGTTTCAAGGCGTTTTGAGGTGTAAGCCTCGATAAATAGAACAGAATGGGAAATTTTATAATAAAGCTATATTAAAAACAAACAGAGAAATAGTAACAATGTAGCACCAACTCCATTAAAGCTCCACTAGATGAATTTAATTATAAGCATAATAATGTGATACTATTTTAATATATTATACCTCTTGTTAGGCAAAAGTTATTCAATATCAGGTGTGCACTTCAACACTAATATCCAACCAGAAGTCAACAAAGGTGGGTGGTAGACTTGTAGGTAGGACCGAGTTCTGATATTTTCATTAAATTGCTCTGTCTAAATCAATAATTTATAGTATTATAATAATATTAATATATATTATATATTATATATTATTATACATACAAAGAACACATTGAAGCAATCAAAGGAAACGGCAAACGAAAGATCTGCAAATGAATTCTGCACGGTGAAGACTCTGAAAATGAATTCTACCCGTGTATATATATAAGCAGCAGAGAAGGTAATCTTGAAGCCCTTAACCTAGATTACGTCGCCTGAGATGGGATGCTGGAAAAATGGGATATCGTAATTTTTTGGGGTTAAAAAAACTCAAAACCGTCTTCTGATTTCGAGGCTTAAGCCTCCCTCGCCTGGAAGCGTTGCTCCAGAGGCAAGCGCCTCTATGGAATAGGCGTCTGCCTCGTCCCGGGCCGTTCAAAATCTTCCGCCTTGAGGCAACAACAGTACGCCTCAGGCGGAGGCGCGACTCAAGGCGCGCCTCCGCCTCGCCTTTTCAAACCATGTCAGTAACATGGGTATATGAGTGAGTAGTACGTAATAAAATTGTGATTATTTAATTCTTCAAATTATCACTTTTTTTTTTGCTAATTATTCTATTCTGCGCAAAGCACGGATATACAACTAGTTTCACATAAAAAAGAACTCAGTGTGCAAACATTTGAAAGGTTCAGGACCTCTAATACTAAAAACAAAGGGTCCGGGAACCCATTGGAAAAGGTCAAAGGTTAAGGACGTCTTGAAAATTTTAGTCTAATAATTGTATTTTGAGCTTTTTTCCCTTATTAAAAACACTTGGAGCACATGTTAAATGATATATATATATTTAATAAATATATATTTTTAATAAAAGAAAATGAACCCATGAACTAAATTTGAAAGGTTAGGAAGCTTGGCTAATAAGAAAAAGAGGTTAAGGACTCCATCATAATAAGCTTCATAAATCACGGACCGCAAATGCTAGTTTCTATAAGAAATATCAAAATTCTTTGGTGCTTGTCCCCTGAAATGAAATGCTGAAATGGAGAGCATGAACACTGCAAAATCCAGTACTAGTGACACTACTAAAAGCTAAGCACCACGTAAATCTAGAGCTACAAGTAGCTACATATAAAGCAAGAGCATACTTCTGGTACTCTAATAAACCAGGCACCAAATAGCTACAAGTAGTTCCGGAAAAAAAACAAGAGCATACTTATGGTACTGAGTGCACAAGCAAACACCATAAAACTGTTGTCGCACATGCGTGTATACACAATATAATACTTCCACTATGCAGTGATAGAAGTATGAGATTAAGAACAAAAAGAACAGTAGCATTTCTGAAGGGTACTTTAAGTAAATCAATATCCATGTTCATCAATTCACCTTACAAAACCTTCACAATCACCAACATATTATACCTTTTTTGCCTTTGCTTCAGCCGCCGTCCAGACACCATCAACATGCTTGTACAGCTTCTCAGAAGCCTGCTTGGTTCTGCATTTTACCATTTCACAATCTCAGGGTCCTTGTAGGAAATGTTTCTCAGCCTTGATATACAACATTAAGTCTCAGCCTGAATGTAATGAACAAACGCAATGGGAAAGTGTAAAAACATCAGATAATCACCTAACTTTCAGATCTTCTTTCACTCCTTTCAGCTCTTCGGCTTTCTCCTTTAATTCCTTCACAGAGTGTTTAAAATCCTGGGACCTAAATCAACATGAATCAGGGTATATAACACCCAGAAGAACAAGTCAGAGTGAAATTCAACTATTCAAGGACACGGGAAAATAAGGCTTGTGGAGACCTACTTTTATAAGACAAGTACAGAAAAGTGGCACTGCAGATATCAAACATGTAATGGTTAACTAATGCTATTTGCATCTTCAATATGCTAAACTCAGCTCCAAATCATCAAATTTTACAGAAAGTAACATTTCTGTCTGATTTAGATAATGCACTTCTAATTTAAAGCAGAACAAAAGAAGGAAGGGGTAAAAAAAGGAAGAATCCAGGGAACAAAAATGAAAATACCTATCAACTTCACCTTTAATCTTCTTGGAAAACTCATTCAACACACTGAATTCACGTCTAAAAGAATGCACATTCAGCGGAACAAAACATAGCCTATTATATCTTCTTGAAACCTACACAAAAACAACCATAAAACCCATAACTTCTTTTCCCTTTCCCTTTCACGTTCACATAAACACTTCAGAAACATGTTTACGAAAGGCACCCACCTGTTCGGCTTCTGATAGCTGACGAAAACGAAGTTGTTTGGAGAGTACTAAATCCCGAATGAGTTTCCTGCTAGCCATAGAAAGCTATAAAGATTTTCCTTTTTCAGTATTTCTTTACTGTTTTAATTAATACAATAAATAAAGAAACAATGGAATTTCAGACTTGGCTTTGTGGACAAGGAACAATGGAAGAGAAATTAAATTATCCCCAGGGGCAGGGGACTAAACATCTTTAAAGAGGTAAATGTACAGTTTCATCAGAGGCGTGATTTTGGCAAAGGCACTCAGCAGAAGGCTGAAATCAGCAAGCTATTGCAAAAATGAACCGGAAGGGTGATTGCCTCACCGGAATCAACTTACTGTTTAAGTCTTGCAAATAAAGAAAACCAACAGGGAAATTAGGGCTAAAAATTAGTTACGGGTCATTGGGGGCATTCCGCTGACGGGTTTACGGGTCTGAGTTATGGACTAATGGATTACTTAAAGTTTTTCTGGGCCTTCATGTATCAGGCCCATTCTGCTTCAAAGTCTCCAACCTTAGCTCCTCATTTTTTTTTTTTTTTTGGTGGGACGTCGACTCCAACCTTGGCATTTATTTAAACTTTTCTCTTCAACTTCCCAATAAGTTACTAACTTTTGAATGTACAAGTAATTTAAACGTACTTTGCATGTTGTATAATAACATATAATGTAATAGATCAAATTTAGTACAATAAAATAATTAGTTTTAGATTATTATGATTGTTGATAGTATTTAAATATATATTTAGATCTATGATATCATTATTCCTACAACAAAAAAATATTTATAATCATTTATAATTTCTTAAGAGCATTGTTTAAACAAATCTCCAATAAAATACTAATTTAAAGCGATAATTGTTAGCTTTGTATTTAATATTGTAGTTTTAATCTTAACTAAAAAATCAACCACGATATAAAAACTAAAGATTAATCTTGGAATTAAATTTAAATAATACACTAATTGAAATTAAGGAAATACTGTGGGATCAGAAATAAAAATATAATTTGAAACTTGCAAAAAAAATCAAAAGTGAGTTACAAATGTAATTTCAATTTCAAAACTTATTATCAAAATAATAGTTGAAACTAAAATCAACTACAATAAATACTACACTAAAGATTAATCTTTAATGTCATTAATACAATATTATAAATACAATAATTATAATTGTTTCAAAGAAAAGTTTCACTATTTTAGTTTCTTCTTTTTGAGTGTAATATTTTAATTTCACAAAATTTTAAATTCTTCACAATATTTTAATATATTGTGATTAATAGAGTGCAATAAATAGGGTGTAACAAGAAGAAAGGGCAAATTAGAAATTAAAAGAAATTTGTAGGTGTAAAGGTAAAATCTAAATGTTTTACAAAGATTTCACCTTTTATATATGGGTGGCTATATTACCGATACAAAAATTATTAGTTACACGAGGTTATAGTTTTACCCCAATTAAAATACTTTTTTTTATTAACACTGCACATTTATTTTACAAAAATAGCCTTGGTCTAATGAAATCTAAGAATTCATAAAAGCAAACGAACCCCTTCTTAACTTCCCCAATCTCTGCGATGACATCCACTGACTGTCACTGATCATCCCCGGCCCCCATTCGTTGCTACCTCTAACCATTGGTCATCTTTTCCCACTTCACTAATTCCACTGCTCAATAAAATGTTGGAATAAAAAGCCTATTTTTTGTTGGAAAATCCTTTTCATCTTAATTTGTGAAATCTATGATTGCATATTCATTGAAATTGAAACCATATCTTGGGCACATTTAGATAATTTTTGTGCAGTCTCAGCATTTGAAGGTCTTACTACTCTCTAGATTATTTTGCGAAGAAGAAAAAGTACACAACACACTTCAGAAATCTTGAAAGATAACATATTCCTGTTGAACATTGTCTTGTGCAAATTGGGTTTCAATAGCTTAACAGGTCCATGAAGTCTCTTAAGAATGAAAGTCGAATTTCTTTGTCAAAATCTGCATGTGTGGTACAAAGTTGGTGGGGAAAACAAGTGGTCGCCAGTGTTGAGATGATTTAGCTGGGTTGAATGGAAGCAATTTGATCGAGATTTGGATGTGGACGTTAAAGATAGTGGAGCAATGGGTGAGGCTGACACTAGTTGTTGGGGTTTATTTGGTTTTGTCTGCTGGAGGCAAGAGGTTTCAAACAGGTTCAGGTAATATTTGAGAAATAAGCATTTGTGGTGGATTCAATAAAGCACAAGAATGGTTTTTTATGTCATTTTATAGATGGTTATATTTGTAAATAAAGAAATATTTTAAAAGTGTGGTGAAATGAACAAAGAGGGCAATATAATTAGCTTTTATATATTAGTGATTAGTAATGTTAAGGAACTAACTTCCTATCCCATGTGGCGTGCATGGATACACGCCACGTGTATTTCAAATACACGTGGCGTGCATGAAATACACGTGGCATACATTCATGCACATCACATGTGATGGGAAGTTAACAAAACTTCCCGAAAGTTCCTTAACATTTTCATATTAGTGATTAGTGATTTACTCTTCTATTCTCTCAAAGATGAATTTGAATTGTCAATTATAATAGTATCCCATTTAACCGAATGGTTCATTGCATTTTAATAATTACTAAATCTATGTGCATTTAAATGAAAGTGCAAATAAAATATATTATTTTGTTAAGTAGATCTTTTTGAAAATTTGCAAGTGTTGAATTATAACATAGTCAGTCTCATAAAAGTATAATCAAAACTGGTAAATAGCAAATTGAATCAAACCACAAATTTATTTGTATTAATTAAATAATACTTGTAGAATATCACTTTCTTTGTACTCGTGAATGATTGTTGACAATAAATAAGATTTGATGTTTCAAAAAGAAGAAAAAAAAATGTTCGAAGAACAACATTATTGCCAATTGTAAAGGAGGTCTTAATTATATTATTATTAGTGCATGTAAATGATGGTTTCTCCTCTACTCACGTGTAACAAAGGCTAAAATGTCTGTTGTCCCTTCCATCCTCCACTATCTCTCTTTTTACCATTCTTTTTCAATTACTTTTATTATCATTACTTATTCCTCAGAGTTGGTATCACTTATGAATTTTTACATGTGATTTAGATTTTTTAAATAAATAAATTATTATCCTTCAAATTTATCCATTAAATAAAAATTAAATTAACATTACGTAAATCATCCTCCCAACAATTCACTTTATTCACAAATCACAATCAATTCTCAATCAACCCTCAAAATAAAGAAGGGTAGTTTACGCCTAGCATTCTTAACGTTTCAAGTATTTATAGATTATGCTCTCAACCTTTAATTCTATTTGTGTGGATCCTAACCTTTTCTAAAATCCCCAGGCCAAGTCTTTATGAACGGAAACTATCCACTATACTGTTAGTCAACACCAATTTCAATATATGACCGGAGTAATTTTGGTAAAATAAAAAAATAAATATTCTAATTTTAAAAATAAAAATTAATTAAAAAAAGAAAAGGGGTTGGGACTCCCCCTTTGCTGCCATTTTTGGATGGGAGAGTCTCCCTATGTTTGCTACCTTTTGCTGTCATTTTCGACAGCTAAAGGCAGCTAAAAGGCTGCCAGAAATGGCAGTGAAGAGTCTTTCCCCCATGCTCGCTGTTGCCATTTCGGGCCGCTGGAGAGAGAGTTTTTTATAGTAGTTTGGCTGTTGGAAATGACAGTGGGACCCCCTTTTTTCTTTTCTTTTTTAATTTATATTTATTTATATATTAAAATATTTATTTTTGTATTTTGTCAAAATTATTCCTGATCATATATTGAAATTGGTGTTACTAATGGTAGAGTGGATGGTTTCTGTCTATAGGGACTTGACTGGGAATTTTGGAAAAAGTTAGGGATCTACACAAGTCAAATTAAAGATTAGAGATATAATCTATAAATACTTGAAAGAATGGGGACGTTAAGTGTAAATAATTGCCAAAAATAGAAATAACAAAAGGCGAAGATATCCAAACGGAGGTGGTTTATCTCCTCCTCATCTCCTCCCTCAATGTCAGCGGCGCGGTCATGGTGGCATCTCCCGCCCTCCACCGCCACCACTCACCCTTCGCCCCACCTAGGCCAATACACAAGGACCAACCCAAAAGAAGACTAACAATCAGCTGCAAGAAGCCCAGTAATTCGGACGCGTTCAAGGAGAGGAAGGAGGCCCATGTAGACTACGACCATGGAGTTCACGAGGTGTCAACCCAAGTCTCCGGGCTCCGGAAGTCCGACTTGACGAAGCTGCACCGTTTTCGGGTCGAAGGGGACCGGTTCCAGAAGGATTGGACCATATCCGAAGTGGTAGAGAAAATACTTGAGCTCAAGCACCGGGATGACGTTGAGGGTGTACTCAACCGCTGGGCCGGACGGTTCGCCCGGAAAAACTTCCCTGTTCTCATGAAGGTAATGTTGCAATTACAGCCGTGTATCTTATTTTATATACTTCAGCTATTATTATCTGCATGTTAGCTTAGCACATTTTTTTCATAGGGTATGAATGTGTGTATTTAGTTTGTTTTTCCGCACAATTTCCTAATTCACACTATTAACCTGGTGAAAGTCTCATTTCATTTATATTTATAATTTAAACAATAATATCTCCCAAAATTTGATTCTTTGGGAGAAAATTGGTAGATTCGTGTGATCGGGAATCAAAGCCCATACTTTGAAGATCGAACTTTTTTATCCTTTTCTCCATCAACATACACTGATTTGGTGACTGGTATTAAGACTTGGGGGTCTAAGATCAACCTTATTAAGGGGGGTAGTCGTATCGCTTATATATGTTGGTTATTTATTTTATAGTTTTTTTAATGTGAGATTATCTCTTAACATGCCTCTGCTATATGGTGGCTCATTAGAGCATATTAGTCTTGAAATCTGTGTGGTCATTTGACTCTTAATCAAATCGAGCTGCTCGGTTGAGCTTTATCAGGAAACGAATGAGTTCCAATTTTAAATTTTTCTTGTTGGTAAGCTAGGATGGTAAGATAATCTACTTGGGAACTATGATCTTTTAGTGTGAGGTTTGGTTTTGCAATGGGGAAAGTGATGTGCCATTTCCTCCAGTTTAAGTTTACTCTCAATTTTCTTGTTGGATTCTTGAGATGTCTATACTTCTTTCGACATATCTTGGTTTTTCCTTACTAGGATGTTGCAATTTGCTCGCGAAAGAAGATTGGATCTCCATTTTTAACTTCATAAAGGCTGTTGTTTCAACAAAATGGGCGGTGTTTTTGTTCACCAAGTTTCTTTAGTAGCCATTATGTGAGTTATATCATAGTTATGTTTAGGTTGCCTGGTGATTGGATATATAGCAATGGAGCATTATGTTAAAGAGCTTTCATTTGATGGTGCAGGAAATAACTCAAACGGGTTCTATTGAACATAGCATTCAAGTTTTCAATTGGATGAAGAATCAGAAAAATTACTGCACAAGAAATGACATTTACAATGTTATGATCAGGTTGCATGCTCGACATAATCGTACTGATCAGGCACATGGCTTGTTTTTTGAGATGCAGAAGTGGAGGTATTGCTTCATTGACTAAGCATTAGGATACTAATTTTTTCTTAAAATAAGAGAGAGAATGAGTGGAGTTGAATGATGAAGATTTGTGTAGTATAGTGGGTCCCATAGATCTGTCAGCATAGAGAAAGTTTTTCACTCCCGTTGAGAAAGAAATATGTTTATGTGATTTGTTTGGCCAAATTCAAATTTGAAATAAAATGAGAAAAATTAATATGCTAAGAGAGAATGAATAAATTGATGATGGCGTTGTTTCATTTAGGGCCTGGTTCAAGGACATAATCTTTCCCCTAATGTTTTCCTGCCTCTTGGATAATCAGAGGAGCAATTAATCAAATTAATGAAAAATTTTTAAAAATATATATTTTTGTTTGGCCACTTAAGGATGATATTCCTTTCATTTGTTGCAATGTAAAACCAATACCTTGAGGCAACTGTTGGTAGAAGTTAGTAGATTGCCATTTCAAGTCCATCAGATAGAGCTACTTATTATAAGATTAAGTACACCTTTTTTTGTATATTTTAGATCTGGTGCCTGGCTGAAATGCCCAGTTTTTCTCAATGTTACATTAGTAGATGTATTTTGCTTTGTTTTGTTCAACCGTTCAATTGAAGCTAATTGTAGATTAATATTCACTATGTGCATAATAAGGTACCAAAAATTGTAGTTGTGCTACATTTCTGCTAAATCATTGCGTTAGATAAAATTGTTCCCAGTGGGATCATATCCCGCTCGCCTTCCCATTCCATTCTCCATTTTATTAGTTTATTATTTTTTGCCAGGTGCAAGCCTGATGTGGAAACCTATAATGCACTCATCAATTCACATGGAAGATCTCGCCAATGGTGCTGGGCAATGAATATCATGGAAGACATGCTCCGAGCAGCTGTGTGTATTTACATTTTTCCTTCCTAATCATCTGTGTGGTCTGATGTGAGCTTCCTTCTTTTTGTCATCTTTCAATGTTAAATAAATTGATTTTTCTTCCGAACTTTTTGGCGTCAATATGTTATTATTTTGAGTAATGAGTGCTTCTGAGTTGAATAATTAACTTCATAATTATTGCACTTATGAAGGCATTTTACATTCAGGACCTGCAAACCTTATTGCACTTGTGAAGACATTTTACATTCGGGATCTGGAAACCTTTTAGGGTATAGGTTTACTGCTATGCCAGACGTCGCGTGGAAATTTAGTAACATGACTGTGTATGTTGTTGTGTAGCTGTTAATCAAATTGACTTAAATGATTGTTTTATTAGCTGAACCAAGTGCATCACAAGATGTCATGTTTGATTTCATGGAGATTTGAAGAGCAGATGGGGACTTTTTGTTAATTATTTCTGTTGATTAGGTTGCTCAGGTATCATGTTCTTTTGTTATTTGGGATGATAAAATTCTAATAGATCCTCATCTTCATTCTCACAAGGAGTTGGTTGTGAAATTTTTTTTATCACCTGACCTTATATTTTCTTTTTTCGCATATTGGAAATCTGCATGTTTTGGACCGTAATAATTAGATAAACAAGATACATGGGAAGTCAAATGATAAAAGCTATCTTCTCTGTTTTCTTCCCAAGATAGTCATGTTTACATGAACCAAGCTTCTCTGTTCAACTGGTTTTATATACAATGATATTCCTACTATTCACGATGGATTGTTCGAAAACCGAAGACATGTTTTTGACATCTATATCATATGCAGGTTCCACCAAGTAGGTCAACATATAATAACTTGATCAATGCATGTGGATCAAGTGGAAATTGGAGGGAAGCTCTTAAAGTATGTAAAACAATGACCGACAATGGAGTTGGGCCTGATTTGGTAACTCATAATATTCTGCTATCAGCATATAAAACTGGTGCACAGTATTCAAAAGCACTCTCTTATTTTGAGCTAATGAAGGGTACAAATGTCCGTCCAGATACTACCATCCTAAATATTGTCATACATTGTTTAGTAAAGCTTGGGAAATATGACGAAGCTGTTGAAATTTTTAATTCTATGAGAGATAAAAGAGCAGGATGTAACCCTGATATTGTCACATATACCAGCATCATGCATATGTATTCTGTTTGTGGGCTGATTGAAAATTGCCAAGCAGTTTTCAACACTTTGGTTGCTGAGGGATTGAAACCTAATATTGTCTCATACAACACATTACTTGCGGCTTATGCTTCGCTTGGGATGAGTAAACAGGCATCATTAATATTTGAAGAAATGAAACATAGTGGAATCCGCCCAGATGTTGTATCTTACACATCTTTACTGAATGCATTCGGAAGATCTCAGCAACCGGAGAAAGCCAGAGAAATATTTGATCTGATGAAAAGAAACAATTGCAAAGCAAATTTGGTGACTTACAATGCCCTGATGGATGCTTATGGAAGCAAAATGGTCTGCAGCCAAATGTTGTTTCAATTAGTACCCTGCTGGCTGCTTGTGGTCGGTGCTGTCAAAATGTGAAGATTGATTCTGTAATTAAAGCTGCTAAGATGCGAGGCATAGAATTAAATGCAATTGCTTACAACTCTGCAATTGGTAGATATATGAACATTGGTGAGTATGAGAAAGCTGTAGGGTTGTATAGGTGCATGAAGGACAAGAAAGTTAAACCTGATTCTGTTACTTATACTGTGTTGATAAGTGGTTGTTGTAAGATGTCAAAGTACAATGAGTCAATTGAATTTCTTGTTGAAATGATGGATCTGAAGATTCCTTTCTCAAAGGAGGTGTATTCTTCTGCAATCTGTGCATACAGCAAACAGGCAAGTTATTAATTCTTCTGTGATCTGTTGATTTTGATCTGCTTTTAGTTAATGCTACCACAACTCGAATAAGTTCTAAATCCACTATCTTTCTGTTTCAGGGTCAACTGACTGAAGCAGAATCCATGTACAATATGATGAAAATGGATGGCTTTCACCCAGATGTTGTTGCATATACAACAATGGTACATGCCTATAGTGTTATGGGTGAGTTCATTTCTTGAATACTTACTGTGAAACTCGGGCTCTAGAAAATATTTGGAGCTTTGCTGAAATAATTGTGTTTTTCAGAGAATTGGGATAAGGCTTTTGCCGTATTTCAAGAGATGGAACTGAATGACGTCCAGTCAGATTCTGTAGCTTGTTCTGCTCTTATGAGATCATTCAACAAAGGGTCCCAACCTGACAGAGTCTTGCTTGTTGCTCAATTTATGAGAGACAAGAAGATTCCATTTACTGATGCGGTTTTCTTTGAGTGGATTTCGGCTTGTAGCATGTAAGTTGTGATGTTCAAGTATTGCCTGTGGAGAATGAAGATTAAGCCATTACCATATCAACTATATCAATCTCTAGATCAGTTATTTGTTTTGTATGGTTAAAAGCTCCCCTGTTATCAGATTTTCGTCATGGCTATTTTTCCATTGCTGCCAAATGACTATTTTGCTGCATAACTTAAAATTTTTAGATTGCAAGATTGGAAGACAACGGCTGATATTATTGAAATGATGGAAGCTTCACTTCCTGTCATTTCTGTGGGAACTCTGAACCACCTTCTTCATTATTTTGGAAGAGCTGGGAAGATAGAGTCCATGATGAAGGTAATTGGATCGGAAGATTTTCTGTTATTCACTCTGTTCAAATTATCCAAGAATTTTGTTGGTTTCAGCATATCATATCTTCTATATTTGAGCAGTTCCAGCTATGGAATTAGATTCAAGATGACAAGTGACGTTTTCTTCTCCCTCCCCCCACTGTTTATGCAGCTGTTTCTAAAGATGGTGGCATCAGGCATAGACATTAACTTAACTACGTACTCAGTTTTGTTGAAGAATCTTTTAGCTGCTGGAAACTGGAGGAAATACATCGAGGTAAACTTTGAAACACATGTTCTGGATTTCTATGGGTTATATCACATTGGGTTTTAACTATCTGGACGTAGTCCGTCTTTAGAAATTATGATATATCTCTCGACGAACCACAGTAACTCATCCATTTGGCAATTTCAAGTGTGGGTTTAAAAAACTTCGTTGACAGTTTCTCATTGCGTATAAGTTATTAAACAATGTATCGTATTCAAAATTTCAAATTGTCTAAACTTTAGAACCTTTCTATCTGGTCTAGAATGTTAAGACATAATATAATGTAACCAGTCTGACTTTCCGAAACTCATGGTGCGGCAATTCTTGCCAATCTGCATTGCTGGTTTTCATCTCCATCTAGTTACCATGACATTACACAACAAGACGTTTTTCATTGTTGCTTCAAATATGAAATTGGCTTGAGAGTGTGTCTTCAATTTCCATAACAAAAGTGCTTCACAGAGCAATTCAATTACAAACGGTCAGCTCTGGCGTCATTCAAGCCTTAGTCTTATGAATGATTGGATCAAATTTTGGTATAGTTGATGGAATGGATGGAGGAGGCAAGCGTCCGTCCGTCAACTCAAATGTACCAAAATATAACTTTGTTTGCTCAAACAGGTTGTGGACCTGAACATGCCGCTGTCGTAAAAGAACGAGTAGGTAAGATTCTGAAGGACCATTCCTCGGTTGCATTGTCTTGTGGAAGTGTTGTTTAAGCATTCTGTTATTTGTATCTTTCGATCCCATGAAACTCTTGATATCCTTCAGTTATGCATGATGATAAATGTTGATTCCATTCCATAATCAGACGCCAGTGTTCTATAAATTATTTTCATGTCATAATCTCTCGGTTTCCTTTATATTGACAGCGTTTTTGAGAAGCAAATATGACCATCCAATCTCAACAAGCAAAGATGATACTAGGATACAACATGAAGACATTAATATTCCAGGAAGCAATTGGAGGTGAATTTTCTTTTTCTTACCCAAAACCTTTTTTTTTTTTTTTTTTGGCCTTTTCCCTTCGTTATTCAGCTATGGAGCCTCGGATTTTTTACCCAAAAGCTAAATATATATAGACGAGCAACTGGGTATTTTACCTGTGAAAAGGGAGCCAGATTCATCAGTTTACGTATTACGCACACTAAAGCTGTATAGTGCTTTTGAGTTTGATGGTCCTATGTTGTGTATACTAGGATGTTCTCTGAATATGTTTGTTGTGCAAACATAACAAAATCACTAATAAGATTTCAACCTTTCATTTTCGTTAGTACTGTTGACTTCAGGTTTAGACTCGAGTTACCATTGTCAAAACTTTTAAGCTTCAGTGATCATTGCTAAAACAGTAGACCTTAACGGGAAATGATATAAAATCAGACATCTAGCACCATAAATAGTGTTAGACGCCTGTGAAGCATGCATATAAGCATGTCACATCTGACGTGAATGCCATGCAGTTAGAGGGGACAATGTGCCGAATAAACGGCACTTTTAAGTGCTAGAAATGTATTGAAATAACAGACAACGATTACTAGAATATTGCTTTTTGTAATCGAAGCAGATTACAAGATATATAGGGGGAAAAGAAAGAAATGTTTGTATGTAACCTTGTACTACAGTTCAAACCACAAGTCACTTAAAACATTATTAAACTATATTTTTGAAAGAGTATAGTGTATTGCATCTGACGTTATCATCAACTTTAACTTTCACCAGTCCAAAGTTCTTGTTCAACTAGTTCTGTTGTGCCGTTATTTCTAAAGAAATAATTACCTTTAAACATTGCAAATCAAAATGAGAAAAAAAATTAGTACAAAATTGTAAACCCATGAGTTCCGACTTTTAATAACTTAAATGACACTAGCTGCTTTAAATGAATCACCGCGCTTGTCTTTTCGATTTTTATGCCATTCTTTATATTTAAGAAATTAGTGCTATATCAGTTAGTTGACCAAATCTAACAGATATAAAAGAGTGAATGCGGGGTTACTGTAGCGATTGACATCAAATTTACTGTGCAATTTCAACCAAAACGCTGTCGTATTACCCTATATTCCATTCTTTCTTTTCTTTCCCTTTCTTGAATTAATTTCTTTTTCATAGGCATTACAAAGGTCCATTTCCACTCTCTCTCCAAGTGAGGATGCAACTCTTTTCCGTGTAATTCCTCGAGTGCCGACCGATTTGTCCATTTCAATTTGTAATGTTTCTATGTGCAGAATTTATCATTCTTATGAAGCCCTAGACTGTTGTTTTTGCTGCTTTTCTCTCGAATCTGCTTTTATATCTTCCTTATCTGAAAATTTCGTTAGTAATGTGCAAGAGTCGTTAAACTCGGCGAAGGTTATGGGTTTTCTTGTGTTGCTGATTTTGAAGTTTTCTGTGACCTGTAGCGAATCAAAATGGATCGGGCCGGATACCATCTCTACGGAAAGCAAGGAAAAATCTGTGAGGTTCTTTTCATCAGTTTTTCTTGTGCTACATTTTTTCCTCTTTTCTGTTGTTATCCATTAGGTTTGCTGTGGTTTTTTTATTTGGTTTTCTATTTTGATTTTTGTGGCTTTTCTTCTCATGGAGTCCAACCGAGTAATTAAAGCTTCTTTTTTTGTTGCTAGCGATCATTTTTTTTGGTGCCTTCTGAATGGATTTCACAAATAATTTAATCTTCATTTTCAGGTGAATTTACAACACTAGAAAATGGCACCTCCATGATTGAAGCAAATGGTAAAATTTGAATATTTCAAAATACCCTGTTCTATGCTCTCTTATAATCTCATGTTTATTTTTATTTTCTAAAATCATTATCATTTATTTGCTTTGAAATTGTTGTATGGATTTTAAAATTGGAATGTTTTTCTTTGAATTCTTGTAATTTGTTGGAAAAATTATCCGGTTGAATAGACGAAGAGTTGCATCATTTGAGGTGGAACAATGCTATTGCTGATTCTGTTTTAGTTTGCTATCTTTTGTTTTTGTCTGTCTTTTTTTTTTTAATTAGCTCATCTTTAGGTTTAGCAAGTAGGAAAATCATGATTTTGACATTTGATAATTCAATAATAGAGTCGAACAATGTGCAGATTCTTTCCACAAAAGGTTACGGTGAGTCTGTGATACATAGTTATGCAATGAATATCAAGATTTTCTTGCATTGATGGGAGTGATTATTTACTGATGAGGAAGAAACATTCAGTTTTGTTGCACAAGCCAGAATTCTTTTAGATCCAAATGCATGGCAACAAATAGCTCAAGATTCAAAAGCTTTTGCTGCAGCATCAAATTATTATATGCAAGCTTTATTAGTTTGGACATCAAAGTGGTAATCCAGACTATTTAGTACCAACCAGTCTTCTTTTTCTATATGTCTCATCTCTTTTCCATTCTTTGACTACATTTTGACTTTTAAGCTATCTTTTCTATTCACTATACTGGTTGGATATCTTAATGATTAACTGATGTCAATCATTATCTTTGATGTGTGTTAGCAATATTATCTTTGATTTCTACCATGTTTGGCAGAAAGTCAGAGTTATATTCAATTGCCTGGAGATGCTAAAGCTTTTTCGACAAAGAATGCACCATGAAGGTTGCATGGAAAGGAAGAGGTAGAGGTAATGCTAGACCACCTTTGAAAAATAATAAGCGGAGAGCTAGCACTTTAAGGATAGAGTTTCTAGCATTCTTAAGGGTTAGTACTTTTTTCTTTGGGGTGGGTTCTTTAGTGATTTCCTTTTATTTTTAATTTTTTCAATTTATTTCATGTTTCTATTTACTAGCAGGTTTTTTGGTTTTTTTAATTATTGGAGTGGGAAATTGAAGATATCTTTTTAATAGTATTCTGATTTGTCATACTCATTTCGACTATTCGCATCACATTTGGAGAATTCAGAAGATTGTGAATGTACATGAAGAAGCTCTGAATACTTGCTTCGTGCATTTTGTTCTCTTTATGCGGTTAAGTTCATGAAAGGTTAGTATGCTTACAAGTATCTAAGAAATAGCTGAAGATAATTTTTGGTATTTTTGCTTTTCATGTTTGATTTTAGTTGCATTTCATCAGGTAGATAATTATTGGGTTTATGGTGGAATTTGTAGTCCATTTGGTGGTGTTATATAGTATATTCTGTCGTTGCTGTGAAATATTTTTCTATATCAATTTTTGCTGTTAAAAGGAACTCATCCTTCTGTTTTTCTTGCTCAAGTTGTAATAAATGATGTGGATGCTAAAATTTATGTTATTGATGCTATGCATTGTGTACGCAATTGACAGGGTCTTGTGGGTATATAGGGTCCTTAATATTAGTGGTAGCTATTGCTTAGGTTTTCACATACAGAAATTCCAGCTGAAACTGGAATCTTTACCCCCAAACAGCTAGACTCTATGGTTTTGTCAATTTCCTCAGTTGGAGTTTTATTTTTTCAAGCGCTAAGTGTTTTTGTACAGCAAATTTAAACAAGAAAGAATCTACAACTTCATTGGTACAAGTAAGGAAACAATTTAAAGGTAATTTTTATTTTTCAAATCTTTTCTTTTCCTTTTTGAATATTTGAACTGAAAAACAGCTAGCAAGTTGATTGTTCAAAGTTGCTATAGTTCTTGTGATCAATTTGGCTTTCGTAGATTTCAAGTTTATTGAGGAAGTAAGTTCCTTTCTTATGATTCTTTTCCTACAGTTCCTTCGACGTCTTATTTTGCACCATAATCTTTTTCTTGTTCAATAATTTTTCCCATTTGTTTTATTGCATTTTGGGGCTGAACTGCTGATCTTATAAGTGCATTGGATGATAATATTTTGAAATACTTTTGATTGTAATTTTCATTATGTATTAATTAACTCTTTTACGAATAATAATACTCCAAGAAATAAAGACCTAACTTAAAGTAGATAAAGCATGGACATCAATTATTATTTCTAGGAGTAGAAAGCGTGGCTAACACAACAAGATTATATTTTATTTTTAAACATGGATAGGTCGATGGAACTTTATTATTGATGAGAAGTATCTTAGTTCATGGCCTAACATATGAGAGGAATTTTTTTTCTTCCATTATTATTCATTAGACAATGGGCACTGAAAGAGATCTGCAATGTACAGATACCATCCTGGCCATTCTGGTGCTTTTTGTGAACGCAACTGAAAAGTCATTTGATCAGGTATTGAAGGTGCAACACAAAAGCCATTTGATCAAGCTTGAAGGCACTACAGTTCTTTGCAGGAACAACACAGTTATTTTATTTTTAAACATGGACTGATAAGTGTAAATGTGTAACTCTATTATTGATGAGAAGCATCTTAATTACACTGACATTTGGTCTGTTATTCATGAGCATTCATTGGAAGGAAAAACTCATTTCTCCCCATCTAGCTACAAATGCAAATGTTCATTAATATTTTTATTGAACTTTCATCCGTTGAAATGACGCCGAATTTGAACCTCTTATTTGGGGTTGTTTACATGATTCTTGCTGTGAAATCTCTGTACTTATGGTGTTGTAATTCAATGAATTATGGATTGAACCTACATTTTTCTTTTCTTTCCTGTTGTATGCTAAAACCCTGTAAAATACCTTAAATAAGAAAGAATACAGAAGTAAAAACATGGTACGTGCAACTCACGTACGCAACTACTAGTTTTCAATAAAAGTCCCTATCCGAAATTAAAATTTAGTCAATCAATTTATCGATTTTCCAAATAGAAGTCAATATCCTTAAACAAAAAATTACAGACAGGTCCCTCAATCCGTTGAATTTTCAATAGCAAATCCCATCCCCCAAATCAAGACTCACAACCCTAGTCACTTCAAAATTTCATTAAGAAACCAGACTTCCAAATCTATACCAATCCATATATATAAAAAAGAATCCACAGACATTAGTTGTTTAAATAAACAAATTGTTTACGCTTAACTAGTGATTTGATTACCCGTAAAATTAGCCAAGACCCCATGTGGTTTGATTTTATATAAGTGGATTCAACAATTCAACACACCCTTATTTAAGGGTCCAGTTATGCTCTCCTACACACTCCTTGTAATGTCTCCCCACCCCCCAACCCCACCAAAAAAAAAAGGAGAAAAGAAAAAGAGAAAAGGAAAAGAAGGAGAAGAATTTAAAAAAAAAAGGGAAAAACGCCCGTACAATTTCCCTTATTACCAAAGTGCATAAAGAGTAAATAATGATATATTCTTAAAACATGCTGCCAAGATTTTGTGATTTTCTCTTGAAAATATAAATATGCATGCAGGTTCAAAATATTAGGCATCACCTCCCAGTTTATGTATTTCTACAAGGACAAAATACAAAAATTAAGAAATAATGAAGTCGAAAATCTAGAAAATAGGAAAAAGAATGTAAACTAAATTTCTTCAAGGGTTCTCATAGAGATTCGCTCACGTTTTTCATTTCAAGTTTGAGATTAAATAATATTGGTGCAACGCTCTTCGTTGTCAATCCTTTTATCAATAAAGTCACTCATGTATTTCGACTTTATTCTCTTTTTCTCTATGATTTCTCTATTTCTAGTGAGTAGCTAATTTCTTTTCTTGGAACAAGCAATGTAGCCCCGTTGTGAACCTAGATGTCTGTTTGTTGATTCAATGCGTATTAATTGGTTTCAAGTTAATTTTTTATCGTTGTTTTGTATGACTTTCATCTAGCTAAGCTCAGTGGGTGGGTTTTTATTGGTTTGTATTGAACTCAAGAAAGGAATAGATGAACTCGACTAGGTGATAAAAAAAACACTACCACAAGTTTAATTTTGGGGAAACCTTCTTGAATTTCTTATAGTTAATGTACTTAAAAGGGTAGATAATGAGCTCACTTAATTAAGTAGGATTAACTAGTTTTGATAAGAGTAATTAATTAATTTAGTGAAAATCAATCGTTAAATAAAATTGGTTATTGTTAAATCGATGAATGGGTGGCTAAGAGAATTAGTGGTGGTGAAATTGTAAGTCAAAATTCTTTAAAATTTCTTGAAACATACTTTTAAATATTTTTGCAGTTTTCAAATTATTTGCATTTAAGACGAAACCTCAAATTTCGTACCTTCAAATAAAGTCAAGATTGATAAATCGGTAGTTAAAACTTTCCTCGTAAAAATGATACAAAATCTCATATCCACTTTTTACTAGATCGGAAGAGCGTCCATACACTTGCGTTTTACACAATTACATATTTTAAGTGAACTTGTTTTTGGCGTCATTGCCTGGGATTGTTTTAATATTGACACCAATCATTTGCTATTTGATATGGCTTCTCCTAATCGAGCAACCTAATTACGCCCACTTATTGGAAGGTTGTCGACTTTTAGGCCCACTAGGGTTTAGCCCAAGAGCGCTCTATAAAAGGGGCCACCTCTTACCGAAGCAACACACCAAAATTAAACTCATCAATTGGCGCCGTTTGTGAGAAATCGATCAAAAAACGCAGCTTACCGTATTGAATGTTGAAAAACTCTATGTTAGTTCAGATCGAGTAGTGATGCTTGAACATTGTTGTCGATCCCCAAGAAGTAATTGCATCAACTACCGATTTCTCATATTCGGCCAATTTGTTGCTAGACTTGGAGTTGGGTACGCTCTGATGATTGCACCGGGGGACGCTGTCAAAGTTGTTCTATAATTGGGGGAGCAGTCATCCATCCAATGTTTGTAGGGCGTAAACCTCCCCTCTAACTACCGTCCTGACTTTGAAGAAACCATCCCACTTCATACCCAGCTTGCCAATGTTCTGACATGCCGCGTCTCCCTTATGCAGTACTATGTCCCCCTCAGAGAAAGAATGGGGTCGCAACCTTCAATTGAAAGTTGCCACTGCCTCTCGCCTCTTCTTTTCCATCCATCCAGCTGTCTGCTCTCTTATCTTCTTCAGTCATATCCAGCTACAATTGCTGGGCTTCTGCACTTGGTATAATAGAGCTTCTGGGTCCTTGAACTAGCAAGTTGGCTGGTCGCTCGCCTAAGACAACCTGCACACCGGGGTCGTTCTTATTGTCCGAATGCAGCTATATTAACCCCAATAAGATGTTCATCAGGTTGGCTGGTCACTCGTCTAAGACAACCTACACCCGCCCTTTAACAGGGCATTGGGGTCGCACTTATTGTCCGAGCGTAGATACATTAACAACTATATATGTTCGTCAAGAAAGTAAAAACAAGAAGAACCACTTTTGTCAACGGGAGCCATCTCCATTAATGCGCTACTCAAGGCACTAGCGGAAAGCAAAAGTCATGCAGTACCCTAAACAAAAACAAAGCAAGGTATGTTCTGATGATTGCGCCAGTGTACGCGGCCGAGGTCACTCCGGCATCAGCCCATGGGTTTCTTACTTCATATTCCCAAAGTTTTCACCAACTTCGGTGCATCCTCTTTCTCGATATGATTGGCTGACTTCTTCGTATGTATATTCTGATGTATTAAAGTGTGCATAATAAATTAAGTTTCTAGGAGAAATAGTTTTGAGTAAATAATTGCATTAACTACTACAATTATGAAAAGTTAAATACCATGCCTATACATATAACCCGTGCATAACAACATCCTACTATTTAGACGATCCTTTTGTCGTCGTCCACCACTTGAAAAATTTTATCTCCGAATGAATTTGTTTCTTTACCAAAAAAATGCTTTAGTAATGAATGAGTAGTTCACTTTCATAAGAGAACCAAAATCTAAATCTCAGGTATATGTGTCTGTAGTTGATTTGAAGTCATATGAGAAATTGTTATGTCTTCTTTCTTAGCGACATCAGATGGGGCGATCTCTCTGCTCCCTAGTATGTATCACGATCTGCCATCAGATAGAGAATGTCATTAATGGGACACTTGGTCTGACTTGACCGATAATAAAAACTTAACACATACTCTATATTTAAGGCGCTGTGTTTTGGAAATTAGATATGGAGGGCAACATGTACTGCAAGCCATGGCAGTGGCATAAAGATCACTCTCTTCCTTAAAGAAGACCAACTTGAAAACCTGGAGGAGCACAGATTGAAGGATTTGATCGACATGTCCTTGTATGGATAATTGTCAAGATCGTGCTTTATTCTGTTTTACATTGGCAGCACACGTTCATTCATTTTGTTTAATGTCATATTTATTCTCTCTTTATATTTTTTCCCGGTTAATTGGGAGAACAATTTCAGATTATGATTTTATAAATGTGCGTATGCGCGCATTCATATATTATTATCTGTCGTTAGGTTTCACAATCACTTTGTACCTTTACTACTTTAATGTGTCAACTACTGAAACAAAAATGTATATTTATTAATTTTGTTCTGCAAATTTGATGGTGCATAACTATTCAATATTAATACCTTATTGTTTAAATATTTTGGAATCGCTCTTCCCGTGCAACGCACGGGTGATAGTTTTATTGAAGTGCATAAAGAGTAAATAATGATATATTTTTAAAACTTGCTCCCAAGATTTTGCTATTTTCTCTTGAAAATATACATATACATGCAGGTTCAAATTGGGGACGCATCACCTCCCATTTTGTGTTTTCCTGTAAGGACAACATGCAAAAATTAAGAAATGATGAAGTGGAAAATCTAGAAAATAGGAGAAAGGATGTAAACTAAAATTTGAAACACTTTTTCCTGTTATTTCTCTTCAGGTGAAACTGTAAATTTACCCCAGAAAAATGTGATTATTTGTGATGTCCACAAATCGCACTTATCAAAGACCTTGATATTCAATGATTCTCAATTCTTATTATCACACATTAGCATGTTTTGGATTCGATATATGTTAAATTCTTAATTCGTGAACCTCACGGCTATGATTTCTTTCTCCAAAAATTCAATTTTTTTAAATTTTTATGGAGCAATATGAAATATAACAAGGGAGACAAAAAAATTCTTGCATGAATTTTTGAAAGTTCGTAACCTTTGGAATCAAAACTCTCCAATTGTTTTATTCACGTTTTTGCCCATAAGGAAAGAAAAGAACAAAAAAGAAAACAAGTTAATCATAAAGTAACTTGATAGAGAAAAGTAATTTTGTAAGAAAATAACTGGATTTACTAATGGCAAATTTCTTTTTCAAAAGACACCTTGCTCTGGTTAATTTTTTCTCGACTTGTAATGTGTAAAAAATTTAGTTATAAAGCTTCTGTTAAGTGTCGATGTTGCCCTAGTCGTTAACCTTTTTTATGCACAAGGTTAAGCTTAAATCATGATTATCCTCATTATTAATTTTTCAAAAAAAAAAAAAGGCTAAAGTTGGACCGTTTGTGTTAATCTTTGCTTTCTGTTATGTCCCCACCCCCCCCCTTCTCTTTCTTTCTATGGTACAGTCTGTTTGCTCTATAAAGAAAAGAAAAGAATATAAATTAATTAAAATAAAATAAGAAACGAATAAAGTTTCTCCTCAAAAAGCAGCACAAAATATTCTAAACTTGCGAAGTTTGCATATATGATTAGGAAGGTTGCTAAAGTGCCAATTATTTTAACTATAAAACTATGCTAGTTCAAAACATTAGCTTCCTATCATATTCTCACTCGGTGATCAGAAAGATATATCCAACACCAACATTTATTCTCGTTTTTATCAACCCAGTTACATCATACTTCTCATTTGTCACCTATATATTTCATAGTGGAAGCTTGGTGTCACTTGAATAAGGCGTTATTTTAAGGTACGTTCATGCATTTTATTAATGTTTCTTAACAGCAGTTTGTTCCATTCAAACTACTAAATTAGAAATGTTATAATATGTTCCTCAAAGAGTATAAATTGTTGTTCTCATATTTGTCATCACATCAACTTTTCAATATGGTTAAACTTTCTTGTTAATTAACCAGCAGTCTTTTCTATGTTTTCGTTTGTAGAGAAATGATAAGCACTAACTAAACATTGTAAGTTAATTAATTTGGACTTACAACGACTTCAATGATAATAGCTGCTTTCAGTAAATCGACATGGCCAATCATTTGGAATTTTATGTCATTTTTAATATGTTTTACATGTATGGCTGGCTGACTACTAGAATAGCTTCATAGTTAAAATGATTAATTTATAAGACACAATGCTTTTATGCCTCTCTAATGGATATTATATTGTCCTACACATGTATGATATATTTAATATGTATTATCTAAAAGCTTACTTTTAATTTACGTTGGACATATAGAGATTTTTTTTAATGCTGAATAAATTAAGGGAAAGAATTAAGGAAATGAAAGAAGAATACATATAATATTTCATTTTGGAATGAAAAAAAAAAAAAAGAAAAAAGAAAAAGAAGAAGAAGAAGAAGAATTTAAAAAAGAAAAAAGAAAAAGAAAAATGCTTGTACAATTACCCATTTTACTAAAGTGCATAAAGAGTAAATTGTAACGAGATATTTTCAAAACGTGCTAACAAGATTTTGCCATTTTCTCTTGAAAATATAAATATGCATGCAGGTTCAAATTGGGAAGCACTCCCAGTTTGTGTTTTGCTATAAGGACAACATACAAAATTAAGAAATGATGCAGTGGAAAATCTAGAAAATAGGAGAAATGATGTAAACTAAAGTTTGAAACACTTTTTCCACTTATCTTTCTTCAGGAGCGACGTATGTAAATTTACCAAAAAATTTGTGATTATTTGTGATGTCCACAAATTGCACTTTTGAAAGGCCTGGACATTCACAACGACATTCAATGATTCTCAATTCTTACTATCACATATTAACGTGTCTAGGATTTGACATATGTTAAATTGCTAATTCATGAACTTTGGGCCTGTGATTTCTCTCTCTAAAAATTTAATTTTTTAGCTTTTATGAATCAATATGAAATATAACAAGAGAAAAAAAAATCTTCTTAGATGAATTTCGCAGAAGATCGTAACCTTTGGGATCAAAATACTCCAATTGTTTTTATCCGTATTTGTGCACCATAAAGAAAGAAAATAACAAAAATGAAAACAAGTTAAACATAAAGTAACTTGATAGAACCAAGTAATTTGGTACGAAAAGAACGTGATATTCTATTGACAATTTATTTTATCAAAAGATACCTTGCTCTAGTCAATTTATTCTTGACTTGCAATGTGTAAAAAATTTAATTATAAAGCTTCTGTTAAGTTTAATGTTTCACTAATCGTTAACTTTTTTTATGCATAAGGTTAAGCTTAAGTCGTACCATAAACTACTTAAATCATGATTATCCTCACTATTTTTTTATTAAAAAAAAAAAAAAAAGCTAAAGTTGAACCATTTGTGTCAATCTTTGCTTTCTATTATGTTTCCTTTTTTCTTTTTATTTTATTTTATGGTGCAGTTTGTTTGTGCATAAAGAAAGAAAAGAATATTAATTAAAATAAAATAAGAAAGGAAAAAAAGTTTCTTCTAAAAAAGCAGTGCAAAATATTCTAAACTTGCAAAAGTCACATGTCTGATTAGGATGTTTGCTAAAGTGCAAATTATTTTACCTCTAAAACGATGCTAGTTTGAAACATTAGCTATCCATCATATTCTCACCCGATGATCGTAAAAGATATGATATTTAATCCAACACCAAGATTCATTCATTTTTTTTTAATCAACCCAAATATGTTTTATTACCTATATATTTCATAGTGTAAGTCTAGTGTTACTCAAATAAGGCACAATCTTAACGTATACTCATGCTTTCTATTAATTTTTCTTAATTGCAGTTTGTTCCATTCAACTACTGAACTAGATATGTTATATAAAAGGTCATTCAAATATTATATTTATATATATGTTCCTCAAAGAGTATAAATTGTTGTACCCCTGTTTGTCATGACATCAACTGAATATGGTAAAACATTCACTAACTAAGCATTTCGATTTTTTCAATGATAATAGCGGCTTTAAGTAAATCGATGCAGCCAATCATTTCGATTTTTATGTCATTTTGTTTTTATGCGTATTTACAATTTTCAAGTAAAAATTGCAGCCCTATTACATGACAATCTATTTCTCTAGTATCCAACCATCTTACGAGCTTAATGTATTTCACATGTATCTTTAGGTGACAGCCTGCATAGATTCATAGTCAAAGTGGCTGTTAATGTATTTTACATGTACGGTTAGATGACTGCCAGAATAGCTTCAAGATCGGAATTGGCTGTGATTAAGATACATCGCTTTTATGCATCTCTAATGGATATTAGATTTTTCTTAAAAAAAATATTTTAATTACAAGGGGAATGAAGGGAAGGGGAATCGAGCCATAATCTAGCTAGAGTATGAGAAATTCACATGGACGTCATCAGACCACATGAATCTTAGCTAATGGATATTAGATTTTGCTATACATATATGATATATTTAATATATATGCTCTAAAAGCTTACTTTTAATTTACATTGGACATATATATATATATATTTTTGAGGAATATATTTATGTATATATATTTTAATGCTGAATAAATTAAGGGAAAGAATGAAGGAAATGAGAGAAGAATACATATAATCTTTTATTTTGGGATTAAATCAATTGAACGGAACTGCTGAGAGAATGGATAATGAAGATTAAAGTTCGTGCAGTTTCAAAACCCTGTCAGTCAAGTCATGCATCCTTCCTCAATATGATGGTAATTCTCTGTGTCAAATATTTCTATTGAATTATGCACAGATACCTTAAAGTAAATAAGTGTCCATCTAAAGAAAATATGAAGAAACTTAGTTCGTTAGATAAGTAGCTAGGTTCAAAGCCGTGACGTCTAAGAAACCACTATTGGTTTCTTACACGATATGTATGTCTTTGCGTGTGATACATTAGCAACTCGTGTCATAATGACGCCAGACGTGACAACGTAGTTCAATATTTCTATTACTCCTAGAATTATTATTTTTATTGTTGCTTTAATGTCTCCTCCCACTCTTGAATTGTAAATGTATAGGTAACTCTGAAACTCTGATAATCAAATACAATTACTTTATGTCGTGTGCATATTGGAATTATGTGTAGCCTATTAGAGCATCTTCAATACATAATCAAGGTCGAATTTCATGACTCAAAGTTCAACATGAGAGAGATACACACAAAAAAATGAATGGTTCCCATATGTTTCCTATTTTCTTTTTCTTTTAATCACTTTAATCTCTTTTACCCCACTTTTTCTTCACTTGTTTTCATTGTGTGAAGTGCAACGTCATATATCTACATTATTTTTCATCATGTTAACTATTATTTTATTATTATTTTTGAATTTGTCTCTATCTCTCTCCTCTCTTTTTGAATTTCCCTCTATTTTTCTTCACTTTTCTCTCTCTTTGCACTCAATTTCTCTCTCCTTTTTTCTCTCTATCTCTCTCATGTTGAACTTTTGATCCATGACATTCGACCTTGACTATGCATTAGAGATGGTTTTACAAGAGATGAATTTCAAACAACAAAAAGAGAACCGGAAAACAATATTATCTTGGTAAAAGTTTTAATCCTTATGTTTGACATATATTAATGATTATTTTGTGATTGCAAATTATCAAAAGTTATGCGATCAATCTTTGTGTAATTATTGTTTTCTAGTTAATTAAAGCTATGCCAGCTACCAAACACAATATTTTTTCTTTCTAATATGTTAGTAACATAAATTGAAGCTAATTAATCCCCTGTTAACTCTGTGATGTGAAATATAAGATTTACCCGAGTGGCTATGTGTTATCGATTAATTAATTAGGAAAAAAATGGTTAAGAAACTAGCTTTATGGCGTCGTGACTCATAGAAGCATCTAAAATATCAAGTGCTTGGAACATTTTTTACCCGGTTATCTTATTATATTTGTTATTATTCTTTCTTTGAAGTTAGACTTTTAAAATTTTTCTATTACAATAAAAAAAATGTAAATTTGGGAGCCTATTCTTTAATTTCTGCCTCGGGCTCTGAATTTCTTATTCAAAACACCCATTAAAATTGGAATGACATAAGTATCTGTCCTTTGCTTAATTATATATTAGATTTCCAATATTTTTTTCTGAAGGAAAATATATGTTTGATTTTAAAATCTTTTATGGCCCTTTTATACATTGGAAAAATAAGCCTTTCTTAACTTGTCATAATGATGATAACTTCAATATATGGATATGGGTATTTTGCTGGTAGAGCTAGCAATTTTATACAGTGCAGTTTATTTTTTTATTGGGGTCATGTCTCTTCTAATTGATTGGTCACACGTCGAAATTAATCCAAAAAATCTTAAGGTTCTCATAAAATAATTACTTTTTCCAGAAATATTAAATTAATGACATGCCTTTTAAATTAAATGACTAAAAGTCACTTACACAATTTTTTTTTGGGGGCGTGGACTGATTGTTATATTACGGCAATACAAACGGTTGAAGAATTCCCATTCTCTCACTATACGTCATGCGGGATTATCCTGCCAAATGTATATATGGCGAGAGATTATTAGACAAATCACATGTGGGTCAACTTATATATAGGTTGTCCAATGATCTCGCATTACATGTGCACCTAGTAGGATTATAACCCCACCAGACATATGGCAGGAGATCATTTTGGGTTTAAGAATATGAACCTATTTAAGATATGAAATGACGTCCTCTTATATTACATCAATTAATTTGATTGCATGTCCATTGAATGAACAAATTCATAAATGTTTTTTATACAACGGACCATATTAGTATATTTTGCATCAATTAATTTGATTGAAAATGACAACCTATACCTAATTGCACTCAATTAACTTGATTGAACAAATTGATTGCAATGACAAACTACCTTTTTTAGTTAAAAAAAATATTTCTAAGGAAATAATGCATACATTAGAATATTGAGAAACCTATAAATTGTTGCAACAATATCTGCATATACATGCAGGTCAATAATCAGAAATTTGATATCAATGGCCCTAGAAGGCAAACTCACTTCCATTTGTGACAAACTTGTGGAACACACCATTGGTCAAATTCAGCATCGCCTGCAGTACCTATTCCGCTACACGGAAAACATACAAAATTTGAAAATGGAAATGGAAGATCTAGAAGGCAGGAGAAACAATGTGCAACACTTGGTTGCTGCAGCCATTAACAATAATGAGGTTATTGGGACACTATGGATGGAAAAGGTCACCACCCTGAACAAAGAGGCAAACCAAGTAATAGAAGCAGCCAGCACCATCAATTCTCAACCAGGTTGGTGTCTCAACCTGTTCCATAATATTAGTTGCCGAAATTTGAAGTCACGTTATTCACTTAGTAGGAAAGCCATAAAAGTGGCTGAAGAAATTAGTCGGTTAAAAGAAGAAGGTGCATTTGGCAGAGTGGGCTACCATTCAGAACCCGAACAAAATGAAGTTGGTGATCTCGAATCAAGGATATCACTTAAGGAAATGATCATTGAGTGTCTACTGGACAAAGATACAAGTATAGTTTGTATCTATGGCATGGCTGGAGTTGGTAAGACTACATTGGCAAAGGAAATATTGAATCAGGTCAAAGCCGATAAGCTCTTTGACGAAGTTGTTATGGCCACCGTCTCTCAGGATCCAGACATCAAAAAAATTCGGGATCAACTTGCTGAGATGATGGGCTTAGAAATTAATGAGAAGAGTAATGAAGTTGTGAGAGCTGGGCGACTTCGTCATGGACTTGAACTCAATGGTGATAAGAGTATCCTTGTGTTATTAGATGACGTCTGGAGTGAACTTGATTTGGAAACCATCGGGATTCCTCAGCGTGAGGGGTTGAAAATATTGTTTACAACACGTAAACAAGATGTGTGGAGTAACATAGGTGCCCACAATAAATTTCTACTCAATGTTCTAACTCGAGAAGAAGCACGGAAACTTTTCAAGAAAGCTGCTGAGATTTCTGATGATACAATTATAACCAATGGTGATGTGAAAGACTTGGTTATTAAGGAATGTAGAAGCTTACCTCTAACACTCATGACTATTGGCAGAGCACTCAAATATAGTAGAAGCGAAGATGAATGGAGGTATGCCTTACAAAAATTACGAGATTCTGAAATTGAAAAGTCGGTGCTCTCAGCTATACAATTCAACTACAAATTTTTGGAGAATGAAGAAGCTCAGCATTTGCTTTTGTTATGCTCTCTGTTTCCTGAAGATGAAAGTATTCCAGTCGAAAGACTTGTAATCTATGCGAGGGGGCTATTTAAGAATACGCAGTCCGTGACATTATCAACAACCAGAGACAAGGTGAAAATGATTGTAGATAAACTAAAGAGTTGTTATTTATTGCTGTCGGGCGACGAAGAGGATGAGGTGAAAATGCCTAACGCTACTAGAGATTTTTGCTTGTCAATTGCATCACAAAACGGCGAACATGAATTTATGATAAAACATGATTTAGAGGAATGGCCAGAACAGAATGAGGAGGTTGATGAGTCGTACACTGCCATGTCATTGACATTTCGTAAGCTCTACGAGCAACTTCCTAGTGGGTTAAAGTATAGGAAACTCAAGTTGTTACGGATGAATTACAGATCAAGATATCCTTTGGCTACACCCAGTGATTTTTTTGAAGGTATGGAGGAACTTAGAGTTTTTGAGTTTACAGCTGGAAATGAAAATCCTGGGAACTATATTCCATCATCAATCCAGCTCTTAACGGGACTTCGAAGTTTATGCTTCGAGGGTTGGCGTATGCCACCAATTTACAGTATGCCACCACTAGGAAGTCTAAACAGCTTGGAAATTCTTTCCTTTTATGAATCTGAACTCTCTGGTGATTTTGATGAGCTGGCTATGGCTAAACTTCACAACCTAAAGTCACTAGATTTAAGGTTTCTCAAGGCCCCTGCCCAATTCCGCCTGGTGTTTTACAAGGTATGAGAAGACTGGAAGAGCTATATTTGGGAGCTTACTTTGGAGTGGATCTTAAGTACATTATAGATGAGGTAAATTCATTGGTAGCTCTTTCCACTTTCCAGATTGAGACAGACAAAACAGATTGTTGCAAGAGCTATGCTTTGAGAAGTTGCAAAGATTTCAAGTATCGTTAAATTTCAGAGATAGGGAGTTCCAACTTTTTGAAGTAGTAATGTTCATTCCCCCAGAAAGGAACTCCCGTTTCATTGAATCGAAAGAATTTCTAGTAGAGCGTTATTTAATTACGCATCTTATTGATATCGATCTGGCATCTTCCCAATCGATATCTTTGTTAACCTGGAACTTCTGTATCTGGTAAATCTACCAAATCTGATAGAAATATGCAGTGGATATGCACTTCCAGGAATTCAACCTTTGGTGTTTTCTAAGCTCAAAAAACTCCGGGTTATTAACTGTCAAACAGATCGAGGAGTGTATTACCAAAGTCAATTGCAAAAGGCATGGTGAATCTTCAAAGTCTAGAAATACAACACTGTGAAATGTTAGAGGAAATCGTTTCAAGGAGAACAATACAAGCAGAGAATGAAACTAGTACGGAGATCATGTTTCAGTTGCCAAATCTCAAAAAACTTAAGCTTGTGAAAGTAACAAGATTTAAGAGTTTCATATCACAATCAAATCATGATGCCGTTGGTACACGTCGAACAATCTGGGACCAGGTAAAATTAATGCAGTTGCATACTTTAGTTTCTTAAAGTAATACCAAAAGAAGATATATACATATGTTAATGTGTACATCACTTGCAGGTTTTGTTGCCTAATCTAGAGAATCTTGTCATTGAGGAATTCAATTATCCAGGCGGGAAAATGAGGGGCGAGGAAATGCAATGTGATAATATGTTGACTCTGGCACGATTTGGCCCAACTAGTCTATTCCAACATCTCAAACTTCTTTTAGTGGTAGGATGGGATGCGGTACAAGTATTGTTTGACTTTGAGGATCTAATGGTAAGTAAAGCACCTCGTACAGTAGTACTTGGTCAAATTCATAGGTTGGAACTGTATCGGTTACCAGAATTAGTTCACATTGTGAGAAAGGTTCCGGAAGGAATACGTGTGTTCCGAAACTTGAAATCACTTGAAGTTGGTAGATGTGATAGGCTAAGGTGCTTATTCTCGCTTCCAATGGCAAACTCACTTATGGCTTTGGAACTTCTATCCGTTACGTATTGTAGCGGAATGGAAGCAATTATTGGAATAGATGAAGAAAAGAGTACTCAAGTGTTGGAACATCACGAAACGGTTCAAGCGAATGAAACTAGTAACACCCGGATCATGTTTCTGTTACCAAAACTCAAAGCACTCGAGCTTATTGACTTAAATAAATTTAAGAGCTTCATATCAGAATCAGATACTGTTGGTACCGATCAAACAATCTTCGACTGGGTAAGTAGAGTTGGAAGCTTTAGTTTCATCAAGTCATATTACAATTGAGAAGAAAAGATATATATATATATATAATATGATCTTTCCAAATGTATGTGATATTAATTTGCAGGTTTCGTTGCCTAACCTAGAGGATCTCCACATTGAAAATTTGAATATTCTTGGAGAGATAACGCTGGACAAGAAAATGCAAATCACATTCGTACCCATGCAAAGAAAGTTACGTGTGTCTTCAGTTCATACGATGTTGGCTCTAGCACATTTCATTTCGGTTAGACGATTACATCGTGTAAAATCTCTTCTAGTTGAAGAATGTGATGCAGCTAAAGTACTATTTGACTTTGATCAGGATCTGACGGCTGTGTATAACGTAAATCAAATGAACATAGTACTTGATCAATTGAACGAGTTGAATCTATATAATCTACCAAAATTAGTGCACATTTTTAGAAATGTTCCTAAAGGAGTTGGTTGGTTCTACAACTTGAGATCAGTCGCAATCTCATCCTGTCGTAGCCTAAGGTACTTATTCTCACTTCCAATGGCAAACTCACTCATGGCTTTGGAATGCCTCTCCCTTAAGCATTGTGAAAGAATTGAAGAAATTATTGGAATTGATGAAGAAGAGAGTGAAACGTTGTTGCAAGACGGAAAGGCGAGGAGCACAGTATTTCGATTCCCTCGACTAAGGAAGTTAGAGCTCTTCTCTCTTTATAATTTTAGGACATTTTCCTCTCAGAAATATGATGTTGAGCTCCCCTCACTTGACCATCTGGAGATTCAGCATTGTCCTACTATGATGAATTTGTGTTTAGGACGGTTAACTGCACCGGAGCTTACTCAAGTATCCGTAGTAGCAAGAGTTGAGGGTAGAGAGAGGCATGACACTGTTGCTATTTCCCATTTCCAGGATGCTCAAGGTACGTACATAGGTTTATTTATACAATTATTATATGTGCGCGTCTAAAAATGCCATGTTTATTCCCAATTTAGGAGTATCTTGCACCTTTTTGCAGGCTCAATTAAGATATCAAGTGAGCGTATTTCTTCCTACTTCAGAGAGCATAGAGGAAATATGCAGGTTCGCTATCTTGCTAAAATTTTATAATTTATTGACTCTCATTTTAGCTACTAGGGACCCAGTTGAGCTCTAGGAAATAAATTACAAAGTAGAAAATGGCACAACTAACCACTTTTTTATAGAATATTTAGGTTTGGGCGTTGTTTGGTCTGGTCATGGTTTTTGAAAAACCATATCAAACTGAAAACCGATGGTTTTTTGTCTTTTTCTGGAGAAAATAACCTTCCAGTTATTTTGTAATATTAAAACCAAACAAATTTGATTTTGTTATGATTATATAAAAAAATAATAAAATATGATTCAATTAGGTTACCAATACTATAAGTAAAAAGAGAAATTTAAAGTATGTACTTTATATGAGCAACAACTATATTCTAATATTTGAATTACATGATTTTAATAGAAATTGAGATTGTATGAAACTTAATTATTTTAACTTATGAGAATTTAATTCGAGAATTAAGTTAATAAATTTGAAATCAAATACTCCAGCTTTGTTATGTTTTTCTAATGGAAACCATAAAATAACCATAACCATTTGAATTTTTTAAAAAAAAGGGGGGAACCAAAGCTCTTGGTTTTAGTTGATTTGGTTGTTTATGGTTATTTTGCCTAACCCTAAGAATGGGTAAACTTATTATTGTCACTTTAATTCTTACCAGCTACAGCATCTTTTGGTTTTGGAATTTTCATTATATTGACACCACCCTTTTACTAACCACACCACATTTTATTTGTTTCAAATGCCTTTAATCTTTACTAATTGTTATAAGCAAGTCAAACTTATTTTTATTTTACTTTACCTTAATCTTTAAATAATTATCAAACACTATTTTCACACCAATAATTTATACATGAAATTTCATTGTAAAAAAAAAAGTAAGAAAAGAAAAGAAAAGAAAAGAAGAGGCCTTAAATATTTTAAATTGAGTAAAATAATTTTTAAAAATAAGGGGATAACATTTATTCTCTTTACTTTAAAGTAGATTAGTAGAATTTTTTTTTTAAAAGGAAAATGTTATTAATGAAAAAAATTGTTAACTAGTCGACATTTGAATTAAAAACGGATTAAAAAGAAAGGGCTGGGATATAAAAATAACAAAAATGAAATGTAAGGACATTTAGTGCAATATTTATGTGGTGTTGTTATAGAAAATAGTGGTGTAAATATATTTTCACTTATTTTATTTTATTTTTGACACTTGTGAATATGAAGTTAGTTTTTTGCCGTTTTAAAATTTATTCCTTGAGAAAATATGCCAATACATAATATGCTTTGCGGCGGGAAAACTTTAATATTTGAAGAGTGAATATCCAGTAGTTGGATTAGAATACCTTCGATGGTATGGTACTTTTTTTTACTATAATATATATATATATAAGGGGGGAGATAGGGAGGGGATGGATGTGATTTGAACTTTCTCCGAAATAACAACATCCAATTATTGCAATACAATTTGAGCCAATTTGTTTTTAACAAACATTTAGTATGTATAATAATATGTTCGGATTAGGTAACTACATATGCATGCCAGTCAGGCTTCTTAAAAGACACTCATTTCGGATTTTTTTTTTTTTTTTTTTTAAAAGCACTCATGTCTCAAATTGCAATCATTCAGGTAACAAAAGTTGCTTTTGGACTGCCACCGTGGTGATAAATCATTGGATACGACCCATCTCAGATCACCTTGGTGGACTTGAAATGTGTCATGCTCTGGTGATGGATGCTACCTTCATTTCTGTCTCCTCTCATCTCGTCTCCTCGACACGTAGCTCTCTTTGAGAATCATCTGGAGTAAGTACATACTTTAACCGAGATTCAACGGGATTCAACCTTCCATTGAACAAGAAGTGCCGACCCAATTATAGCGACTCAAATTTTCGCAAATGCAAATTTTTATTTTAAAAGAATTTAAGTGTGTTACTACCACTATAATATGTTATTTTATTATTAGTAATGACAAAAGTTTTAAAGAATTTGCGCCGCTCATCTAATTTATTTTTAAAGAAAACATGAGTTTGTAATTGAATGTATAGGGTGAGCCCAATTATTTATTATTTTCGAAAATTCGCATACAACAAGTTTTATTGTAATCTATATATTAGTTAAAGGAAATTTGTCTGTGGTACTTTTGTACCTCAGTTTTCTCACCAAAAGTTTGTTATCAGGGTCTTTTTCGATATTTTATATTATATTGCGATAATTCCTGCATTATTATAAATTTTCAATTTTTTAAATTTTTATTCTCTTCTTCCTTATCCATTTAATAAATAATATATAATTATCATCATTTATAGTTTTAAATTATAGATGAATTTGATTCTCCAAAGAGATTCTTGTGAATTCTATAAGAAGATATTCTTAATTATCAAAAAATAGATAATAAAATAAAAATAGAAAGTAGGGAAAAAATTAAAAAAAATGTAAAACAAATTTAATTGTTATCCACCAGTGACATCATCAATGACATTACCAGTATTCTTATAATGTCAGACCAGTGGTGGGAAATTACAACGCCAGAGGACCTCTATTATTATTAATATATAGATTTTTAATTTTAAAGTAAACTTTTATTATTTTTTGGTTACTAAAACTTTATAAAATTTCATTATACAAAAAAGAAAAAAGAACAGAAAAGAAAAACAAACTTATAAACTTTTCGTACAAAGCATGCACGTCTGAGAATCTTGTGGTATGGAAATTGGTACCTAATATAATGTTCGTAGCGTGGTTTGTTATCTACAAATAAAGGCAATTTCGTCTAAATAGGTAATTTTTTTTTAATTTTTCTTCCATGAAAGTATTTTACCAATAGTAAATGAAATGTAATATGTGAATTGTAATTTTTTAAAACATAGTATGCAAATTCTAAATATATTATAACCTTAGTATATATTTCATTAATTTCCTTTAAAAGATCGGAAACTTATAAAATTTCATATCATTTATTTCTCAAATAATTTGAAAGGTATTCTTCCCGTATAACACATGAGTGAGAATCTAGTTCCATTTCAAGATAAGACATCTTTTTCATATTGAATTATTTTGTTTTATTTTTTAAAAACCATATAAAGTCCATTTTAAGCTCGAATTTTAAGTTCAAGTTTTATTTGTTCAAGTCCATTTCTCCTTTATTTCGGGTCGAAGAAATTTTGAGTGATCCAACTCCGTTTCATTTAGAGCCCGTATATTAAGTATGCAGTATGAAGCTATGCCCAATTAATTTCTTAGTCCAAAAGGTTGAGCCGACATTCTAAGCCTAATTTAAGTTAAGCCATGCCAAACAGCTTATTGACCCCGTTAAACTATCAGAATCTTTTCTCAACTGATATTCCCGTTGCCAACTGAAAAACACTTCTGATTTTTCTACAACATAGGATCTTATCTGATTTTTCTCAATCTCTTCACGTTCTCTTATATACATATATACATATACATATATTCCTATGTATATATTCAAGCATACTAGAAGCACTTCGTTCACAGTAGTGCAGTGTCTTTGCTCAGCATTCACAGAACGATACACAGAGGTATACTCCAATTCTCTACATAACTCACAGCAAAAATCATCTTCGATTTTCAGTGAAATACATACCCAGTAAAATCATTCAAAAACATTCTGAAACTTCACATGATAACACCTTTACGTATATAGAATACTATCAATCAATACACACACTGAAGTTTACACACACGTACTAAGATATGGCTATTCCTGTTTTTTCCCCTAACTTCCTTTGGAACCCCGAAGTGACTCCATCTCGATCAAACCCATTCGAGACGCCATCTACCTCACTGCCTTCTCCATCATCCGAGCTTCAGGAAAAAAAATATATAAGGAAGGCAGAAACCAGCAGTCAGTGCTGCAGCCGGATGCCACTGCCCAATGCCACCATCGAACAACCTCTCAGCCATGGCCGTTTCAAGGTTTTTTTGGGGACCTAAGCAACTATTAAACTAAAATTTCATGGGGGCCTTGGCTTAAACTTATATTGAAAATTTAATTTGTAAAATCTATGAATAAGGTCCATTTGATTTGTGTTATAATTATATTGTGTTATAATAGATTTTGAAATTTAAATTTTTGTGAAATGTGATTGGTTAAATTTTGTTGAAAAAGTAAAAAGTTGTGATTTGATTTGATAGAATTATAATAGATTCTTGTTATAACATAAAACAAGCAAGCCTGAATTAAATATATAAATATGATAGTCATATAGATTAAACTGATTATCACTTACACTTAACAATTAATTTTTCTCTATTTTTAATTGATAAAATGTCACTTCGTGTGCTCTTCCGATCTATTTAAAATATAAATATATAAAAAATACGCCCTTATGCTCTCAGCCCCCAAATCAACCAATTGAAACAGAAATTCACAATCCAAGAACCCATGACTTACCTTCTATTGCCAAAAAATCTAGTTCTTCACCGGAATTTCTTGAAGCCAGCCGAGTTCTCTTGAACCCCACTCTAGGTCGTGAAGCAGCATCTGGTCGAACCCAGTAGTCTTCACGCTAATATCGAATGCCCTGCTCTGTCAATTGTGAACCATACTTCTATGGCCGGAAATCCTTCAAACCACTGCGCCAAACCATCGCGACCCTCTCTGCCCCTTGAAGCCTCGAACCCGTGACTCCCTCTCGGTCTTTCAAACCAGATCGGAAGCTTTGAGCTCAAATATCCACTGCCATTTGGCATGCCTCGAACTCGTAACCTCTGTCGATCACGTACCCCTTTCGAACTCCACCCACCGTCGACGAGCACTCTCCCCAACTCTCGATTTTTCCTTGAACGAAATGGATTCAAGCCGACTGGGGATTTAATTAAATCCTAATTACAATCCAGTCCCTTGTGTTTTGTATAGCGTATTTTCAGTCCCTCACATTTTAAAGTCCCATATTTTAATCTTCACTCTTACTCCTTATTTAAGTAGGTCACAAAACTTTCAGACAAGTCATTTTCAGTCCCTGAATTTTATCAGTTGATGCGTTTTAATCACCAAGGTTCTATAAAACTCTAATTCAATCATTCAATCTCATTCATTTCAGTCCCTAAAATTTTAAAAATTTATATTTTGAGCTAAAACTTTCATAGTTCACAATTTAATTTCATATGTTATTTAATTTGAATTATTTTGGGGATTTCTAACTTTAATTATTAAATACTTATTCGCTAGACGAGGCACACGACTTGATGCATAATCCGATCTCTCGTAAGCTCAAACTCAAAAAAGAAAAGTAAACGTTAAAGTAGATTCCTTACAAAAGTTGTTTTCAAAGTTATATGCGCACTTTTTATGAAAATTATGATGCAATCACATGTTATGTGTTATTGCATATGCTTAAATGATTTATGGAAACATGGAAAGTATATGCATAATTTAGCTACCTTAATCAAGAGCTCACAGAATTAGTTTACTTTAATTGGGAGCCTACTTACTTAGCTCGTCTTAACTGGGAGCGCACTGGCCTAGCTCACCTTAACTAGGAGCTCTAGGCTCAGCTCGCCATCTTGATGGGCTCACATATATAATCTGTATGTGTACACGTGATTATCTACGTAATATGTGTTGCATGTTTAAAAGACAGTGTGTGGAATCTACTAAGTGTTTTTTCCACAAACACTACAAACAGAAAATAAAGTACTTCCACAAACAGAAAATTTCCAGCCGAAATATCTCATTGGTATTTGGAAACGGATTTTCTGTTTGTAAATGTATAGTCTTTTTCATCAACCGGTATTTTGTACGTAATATTATACATGGATATGCAAATCATTTAGAAACTGAATTCCAGTTAGTACTGTTGTGTTAGAAACGGATTTTTGCTAACAGAAAATTCCGTTGTTACGAAGAAACTGATTTCCTGTTAACAAATTTGTCATCATTTTTACGAACGGCTGATTGGTATCAAAATCACCAACAAAAATTTTTCTATAGTGTGAAAAGAGATTGACAAGTTCGTTTGGACATATAAGTGTGAAAAGAGTTTTCAGGAGCTAAATAAGAAATTGGTTTCAGTACCAGTGTTAACGATACTAGATGGCTTTGACGGGTTCGTAATCTACAGTGACGCATCAAAACTAGGGTTAGGTTGTGTTTTGATGTAGAAGGATAATGTGATTGCCTATGTGTCTAAGCAATTGAAACCCTATAAGAAGAATTATCTGACCGATGATCTCAAACTTGCCGCTGTAGTGGACGCTTTAAAGATCTGATGTCACTACTTATACAGGAGTAAATAGGGATCTATACCGGCCAAAAGAGTCTTAAGTACTTCTTCACTCAGAAGGAGTTAAACATTAGGCAAAGAAGACAGTTGGAGCTGGTGAAAGATTATGACTGTGATATCCAATACCTTTTAGATAAGGCCACCGTAGTCATAGATGCCTTCAGCAGGAAGAGTATAGGTCAGTTATCAGTACTCGATACAGCACAAGATCGGCTAATTAAGGATGCTGAAAATTTGAGGATCAAAGTAGTCGCACCGCAAAGATAGAGATTGACAGTAATTAACAATATGATAGTCCAACCATATTTAACAGACATAATTATTACAGCACAAAGGGATGATGCATTCTTGGAAAAGATAAGAGCTAAATAAGTAAAGTTACATATTTTGAAAATATTTAAACTAAATAAAAGTATGAATTTATATGGTGGACTTTGAAAGTTTTTGACTAAAACACTTGGGACTAGAATAGAGTTTTTCAAATCACTGAGGACTAAAACCGACAAAACTGAAACTTTTCTGACTGGAACGGAACTTTATAAATGATTTGGGACTAAAATATGCTAAAATGAAAGATTTGAGACCAATCAAAATATTAAATAGACTATAGGGACCAAAATGACATAAAAAACTTGAGGAGTTAGAGTGCAATTGAAATTAATCAAAATCCCTAACTCTACAGACTCCAATCGATCCCCAAATTCATGTGAAATTGAGAATCAGAGAGCCGACAGGGCCGAGAGACGACCGGAGGTTTGAGTTCGGTTGGGACATTTGAATTCTCGGTTCGGTTGGGACTGAAAGAAACAGAGGTCGCAATTGCTCGGTTTGAAGAATGGGTTCGCGGTGGTGGTTCTGGTTCGAGGCGACAGAGGAGGTCACGGGTTGGGGGTTTCAGCCAACGTTTGGGGTTCGATGGGCCAAGAGACGAACGGCAGAAAGGTTCGAAGCTTTCCGGTAACGGCTCGACTGAGAAAAGTCGCAGGTTTTTTTGGCTTTTGATTTCTAGTTGTAGTTTTGGCAAATGGGGCTGGAAGAGGTGGTCGACGGTGGTGGTGGTCTGGTGGTTGTTTCTGTCTTTTCTTTTTCTGAATTGGGTTTCTGTTGGATAAAGGGACGTTGGCTGGTCAATGGTGGAATCGGGTTCGATTCGAAGGGCAGCAGTGGCTGCCGTGTGGTGTGTGTATGTGTGTGTGTGTCCGTGTGTGTATGTAATGTATACCTCTGGAGACTGAAAACTGACTGAGTTTGTAAGGGGATGGAAATTTTCTGAGACGTTTCTGGGTTGGTGTCTGTAAACGTTTCTGGGTTTGTATTTGAATCTGTCTGCTAAATTAGTGTAATTAGCTCATGTGTATAGTGAAGTGCAGTGTAATATTTGCTGGGGAGTGTATAAGTGTTTGTTGCGAATGTCTGCAGAAACTGGAATTCAGTGCTGTGAAAATGTAAATCAGAGGTTTTTTTTTTCTTTGCTGCGAATGTATGTATTTCTCTGTGTGAATGCATTTGTTTATACAACATGAGAGAGAGTGGGAAAGATCGTGAGAGATTGAGGGACGTGGGGGGAGGATCTGGATCGCAGAAAAATCGGCGGGCAACTGACTTGAGAGATAAGGGAGTAATCTAAGCTAACGATAAAATCAGTTACCACAATCTGATGTCTATTTCAACGAGTCTCAAAAAGTTGAACAGGTCTTCGACTGTTCTTATGTTTGGCTTGGCTGAAACTCATTTGGACTTAAAAGATTTTGATCTTTAAAAATAGATAAAAAGAAAAATCTGGACTTAATAATTAATTGGACTCAAATTTAATATTCAGAAGCAAAATTCAATTAATCATAAGCTTACATTTTTCTGTAAAGTAACCTAGACAAGAGACGCAAATTATTTAAAACATTTATCGTGATCGATATTGATTAACGGATTAGGGTGGTATCGACACGGTTAAATCTCCTTTAAACCTTTAACTAGATAATTTTCATTTATGAAATTCCAGTCGTTACAACTAGCATCACTCGAACAAGGTGTATCACAAAGTACACTACCCATGAAGCTTTCTACAACTTTTCCAACTATTCGCAGTCAACTGTTCCATTAGCCCATTCTACTTGCGATATTATTATAGACTATAAGTCACTTAAACATTTTTTTAATATATAAAGGAGATGGGCAAGTGTAATTCGAATTTGGGGTCTCCTATCCGAAATATCAGTATCTTGCCATTGTATTACAATTCGAACCGCAAGTCACTTATACATTATTAAAACTATGTTTTTGGAAGAGTATCCTGTTGCATCTGTCGTTGTCATCAACTTCAACTTTTCACTAGCCCCAATTTCTTATTCAACTGGGTGTCCACAATATAGAATTCGATGGATTTTTTAAGTTGTATGGATTCTTATGTAATTGATGGATTTTAATAGAATTCCATAAAATCTGTCATATTTTCATGAATCCTATGTCATGGATTTTTGTGAATTTCTAATGGAATTTGTTGGATTTCAGATGGTGTCTCCAATACAGAATTTGATCAATAGAATTTCATATTGATTTTTTGGGTTGTTATTTCTAATTTGCTATTACCTTATGTGATCGGGTAATCAATTATAAAATCATTTAGGAAGTTACTAGTTTCATGTTGATAAATTTTTAAACATTAGAGTAACATTATTCTTTCTCTTATTTATTTATTTATTTATTTATTTTTGTTTGAATTAAATGCTAACTTGGTATAGAAAAAATTATATGACTTTTTTACTTAATGATAAAAAAATAAGAAAAAAGTAAAATTATTCAAATAAGGTCAACTTTTCTTCTTTCAAATGAAAAAATTAAATTTTTTAATTAAAAATGGATAAAGATAATAAAATCATTTTCTACTTTATGTACGAATGTAAAATTATATGAAATTACATTGTAGCTTTTTAATATTGTGGTAATATTTCATCTTTATTCTAGACATTCATTTAGCAAAATTAGGATATGATGTGATTTTTGAAAAAATTATGTTTTTGTCAATTTGGATTTTACTAAAAGTTATTAAGTTATTTTAAATTTATATCATTATATTTTTATAATAATCTCACATATAATCCATGGATAAATTTTTTTGTATAGATTGATTATAATATGATTTTGTAAAAATTAAAACTGTAAAGGAAAAAATTACATGCTATTATGATAATAATAAATTATTTATTTATTTTGAAAAGAATGTAGCCTTTCATTCATTAATAGAACTCCCCATGAACGGAGAAATGAAATGGGTATACAATCTCAAACCAATGAAAAATATAATAATAAATTCTACTCTCTATTTTTGTATAAATTGAATGTGATATGATTGTTTAAAAACTAGACTGCAAATGAAAAATGGGTTTTGAAATTTTTTGATTTTAAATTTTTATTAATTATCTAGATGTAAAAATATTATATAAAATCCATAAGAATCCAAGGAAGATAGGTCGGATTTTAGCAAGAATGCTACAGTGTATTTTTAATCTTAGAATCCATAAAATTTCTTTGAAATCTACCATTTAATAAAATTCATCAAATTACATAGGTAACTGAGGACACGAGAATTCTACAGAATCTACAGAATTCTGAACTGAAGACACCGGATTTCTGTGGAATCCACAGAATTCTAAATTATGGACATCTGGACTTATATAGATTTCTAAAATCCACCAAATTTCATATTGAGGACACCCTCTAATTCTCGCATGCGGACCCCTCCCCCCCCTTGTCCTGTCCCGTCTCGTCCCGCCGCCATTCCTAATTAAACACTGCAAATCAATTCCTTTTGGAGGGGAAAAAAATTGCAAACCCATGAGTTTTGACTTTTCATAACTTAAATGACACTGGTGGTTTAAATGAATCTGCCATGGCTGTCTTTTTTGTTTTTGTACCATTCTTTCCATTTAAAAATTAATGCTAAATCATTTAATTCATCAAATTTTCAGTAGAAGTCCCATCCCAAATTAAAATTTAGTCCATTAGTTTACCCATTTTCCAAATGGAAGTCAAAATGTCCTTAAACAAAAAATTACAGACAAGTCTGTCAATCCATTGACTTTTCAATTGGAAATCTCATCCCCTAAATCAAGACTTACAACGCAAGTCCTATTCATCAAAATTTCATTAAGAAACCAGACTTCCAAATCTACACCAATCCATATATATAAAAAAGAATCCATAGACAAATAAGATTTTATTTGTTTAAATAAACAAATGGTTACACTAAACTATTGATTCAATTCCCTGTAAAATTAGCCAAGACTCCATGTGGCTTGATGTCATATAAATGGATTCAACACACCCTTATTTAAGGGTTCAATTTCGCTCTCTTACAATAAAAAAAAAAAAGAATAGAAGAAGAAGAATAAAAAAGAAGGAAAATGTCCATACAATTACAAGGAAAAGAAGAACTAAAAAAAGTGTAATTATTTGTGATGTCCACAAATTGCACTTATCAAATACCTGGATATTCAATACGACATTCAATGATTCTCAATTCTTACCTATCACACATTAATCTATTCCGGGACGGAAGCAGAAATATGGTTTAGTGGGTGAGAAGTCTATATGAACATTTTTAAACATGTAATTTCAATCTTCATAAGCTTATACTTAAGTATTTTTATTACGTTGCTTTCAAAGTTAGGCACTTGAAATTTATAGAAAATAATTTTCAAACAATTAAAATTTAGAAGTTTACATTTAGTGCTAAATTAAGAAATTAGTTTAAATTGTTCAATATAGTTTCATAGATTAAATTATTTAATAAATGAACCAATATCATATTTAAGTTAATTAATGTACTATGAAATATACCTATTTTTTTTTTAAATAGTACCAATCAAATTTAGAGGCACAAATCCGCGGCAAATGAGACGATTGCGTGAAACATTAAATACTTGCAATTTAATTATTAATATATTGAAAGTAGGAATATATTAATTAATTACTAGGCTTAAAAATAAAAATAATAAACAAGATCACTTCGCATAGCTAGTTATTATGAGTTCCGCTATGGAGAGTATTACTCTCCCCTTAAGAAGAGTACACCCCTGTGTGGCTATATCTGATTGGGACTTGGGGGATTAAGGGTCTTTCAAGCTCTAATCATATGCAGTCACACTGGAAGTGTACTCTCCTTAGAAAATTTGAGTTATTCATATGTACATTTTGGAAACAATATATCACAGATTGTAGGTTCCCTTTATTTTTTTTTTTGGGAAAAGAGGAGCATTTCTTAGAATGGAAAGGGCATTGTAGCATTACATTACATGTATATTTTATAATATTTCTCTAGAATTGTTTTTCCTTTTTCTCTCTCGCGTCGTCTTCTTCGCCATGTCAACTTAGAGGAACGACTGGAGCATCTATCGAAATGACATTTTCGCCCCTATAGATCAAATTAAAATTAAAAAAAAAAAAATACACATCCATTAACCAGAATTCTATCTTACATTCTATCAAAATATTGCAAATTTCTTCATGTGGGCGCAGCGAGAAACTGTTAATATAGGATTTTCAGCTGCACATTTTTCTTCGTTCTTTTGATCCTTGAAATCTTCTCTTGCCCTGTTTTAGTCGAATCTTCACAAAGCTTGCGCAATTGGTCCAATTCGTTAGTTTCACTCCTTTGGTTGCAACCTACGACTTAACACATAAACACATAAATACACACTTTTAAATATAAAATTTACATATTTAAATACACTTTGAATTATTTAATCAATGAGTTAATACACCCGTAAAATATAATTACCTTTATTATTATGACAATTAAGATTTAAATAGTTTAAACTATGATTTAAACTGACATTTCATTCTATTTGTAACCTTCTGCATAATAAGAAGGTTAAAAAGTCAGTGTAATTTTTTTATGCTTAAAAATGCTTTATTAGTCAGATTAACTTTGTACGTGTATAAGTTACAAGCCAAGAATAATATTGAAAAATTAAGGTGTTTATAGAGTACAATGTTACAAATTCTTTTCGTGCTAAGTTCCTTGGTTTTATGAATTTATTTTATGCTTAACTTGTTCTCTTTTTTGTTCCTTTCTTTTTTATTGTGCAAACATGATAACAACGAGTGATATTGAAGTTTCTCCAAGAAAGCTTAGGATTGAATTTTTGGACAATGAAATCCTAGTGGGGTCAAAGACACAATGCCGCATGGTTTTTTAAATTGAAAAATAGCGAAGTCATTTATCTATCCTGAATTCTAAGAAGCCAGCGTGAGCTCCATGTATGGAGCCTGTATTAGAATGAAAGTAGTACTGGTTTTATAGAAATCTCTAGTGTTTTCAAGAAACCACGCAGTTGCATTCTAGTGTAGATTCCGTGTTACGGAGCCAGCATTAGCTTCTTAGAAAAAGCAATATTGTTATAAATTACAAAATTTTCAAAACTCTTCCCATTCTTATTTTCTCTTTCAGGATTTACACACCAGACAGGTACAATCATTTCTAATTTCCATCAATTTTTGTTGCCGGAGAAAACGAACCGGAGGAATGGTAATAAGAAAAGAATAAAGTACCTTCTGAAAAAGCAAACACATAATATTCTAAACTTGCAAAGCGCAAATGGTTGATTAAGAAGTTTTCGAATTAAAGTACAAATGTTTTTACCATATAAAACTGCGTTAGTTCCAAGAACATTAGTTTCACATCATATTTTCTTCTGGTTAGAAAGATTTAGTACAAGACCGAGATTTATCCTCTTCTTTATCAACTCAGTTACGTCATATTCCTCATTTATTACATATATATATATTTCATAATCCTCTACTTCATACAGTGGAAGCTGTGTGTCACTTGAATAAATTGGTGCTATCACAAGGTATTATACTCATACTTTGATTACTTTCTATTAATTTTTCTTAATTAATAGCAGTTTGTTCAATTCCATCCTACTATTCTAGAGTACAAATTGTTGCTCTTATATTAGTTATGACGTCAACTTTCTATATGGTAAAAATTCCACGTTCAACTAGTAGTTCTTAATATGTTTTGGTGTCGAAAGAAATAATTAGCACCAACTAAACATTGTATATAATTTAATCAATAATTTAATCAATCTCTACTTATAACGACTTCCTGTGATACTTGATCGTTCAGGTAAATGAATAAGGCCTATCATTCAGTATCACATATGCACGTAGGTACAATAACCAATTTGTGTACAAGCAAAATAAAAATTTTTTAACGGATGATTATTTCTTATCGGTCAAAATAGTGTCATTAAATGACAAGTCAAATGAGATATGGAGACATCTGATGCATTTAAGTCTATCTTGTAATTTAATGTTACACAAATATGGTGATAATTACTGCTAGTGATAATAAATAGTACTATTCTTTTTAATATTGGATATAAACGAGATTTAGCCGGTGAACTCAGGTAAATAAAGTAAGAAAAAAAATCAACGAAATAGAAAAGAAAACAAATGATATTTCATTTTAATCATAATGCTGTGTTCATAATAATGAAATTATTACTTGACTAAATAGGTCCTAGTTACGCTTCCAGACATTGGATCAAGGAAGTGTGTTTTCACAGATGTAGCCTTTTAGTTCAAAGAAAACTACGGATGGCAAATTAAAAAACACATCAAACATGATACAGTAGATACCCGATCTTATTGAGACTAGGAAAACCCAACTAGACGGGTAATTTGGTTGGGGATAAGACAAGGAAAAGAGGCCCGGCTTGAAAACTAGTATTTAATCTATTTTTGGTTGGATTTTATCGTTAAATGTTAATTCTTCATTATAAAAACTTACTTTTCACAATCTTTTCTGATTAGTTCTCATTAAAAAAAATTAATATAACTCCATAAAACCAAAAGATGGAAAAATAATAAAATGGGTAAAATGGTGAGTTAGAGTTCACTGGCCTACTCAATTCTCCACGAACAATGCATATGGGATTTTTTTTTTTCCGTCATACTGACCCAAAAATAAATTAAATGCTTGTTATTCCGTTCTTATCCCCATCTCATTCCTTTACCTCCTCTTCCATTCCAACTAATCGTTTCAACTATGATTTTAATTCCATATCCCCTTGTTTTGAATTTTGAAATGTGTAGTTAACTCTAATTAAATATCAAATTCAATTCACGTTGAATGCTCATTATAAGAGCATCTCTAACAGAATGTGTATTTGGGAATTTCTTTGGGCATATTAACCTAAAAAGGTTACATGGCATTAAAAAAAAAAAAGATGTCTAGCACAACGTCTATTCATCCCATGCTACATCCTATTTTATGTCACCTCTCCTCATTTTCACAAATAAACATATAATAATTAGCCATATATCCCATTAACTTCTGCAATCCGCAAAATCATTGGAGACCATTTCTTTCATTTTCATATTTTCTTTTCCACATATGAAGTGATCCCATTGGAAGATGCTCTAATTATAACTAGATATTACCCGTGTATTGCACGGGATGAAAAAAATATTTTTTTTAAATAACTTATTTAACAAATCTAAACACTTGCCAGAAAAAAATAGTGCAATAGATGTTATAATATGATAAAAGTCTATGATATCTCTCTCTATATATGTGTGTATATATATATATAAGTATATGCTAAAATTTATTGATGAGCTTTTTATAAGTCTCTGAGATATATATATATATATTCGGGGTTATAATTATTTTACCATAACTATTTACAGAAAAGAGTGCAATTTACTTTTCAATAATTAATGTAAATGATAAAGAGTAACCATTATTAAGATAAACTTCTGAATTTGAGTTTATACTATATGTTAATAATGCCTATCCCCTAAGTTCCCCATTTATACAAAATAATAATAATCTATATATTAATAATAAGATAAGTTTGTCTGGTATGTTTTTTTCCCGCTGATAGTCTGGCTCGATAAGGATTCTGATAATGTCACTAATAACGTCATCTATGAAATTATTTTTTTAATTTTTTTGCGAATTATCTTTTTTACTACATCTTCCTTATCTTTTCCTTTTCAAAATTTATACCTATTCAATCCTTCTTCTAATTTTTGTAATTATATTTGTGTTCGATTCAAATTTCCTAATTTCTCCTCTCTGTGCCTTATCCTCAAAACTTCATCCGATTATGACTTCAATCTTCATATGAAAATTTGAATATTTAAATATTTCTCTTATTTTATCTTTGATTGTTGATTTAAATTAATTTCTTTTCATTTTCTTAATTCCTTTTCATGATTTCCACTTTTCGGTTTTTGATATAAGACTTTTTTTCTTAAGTATTGCTGTATCTTTAATTTTTTATTTGAATTTATTTTTTAGAATATTTGAATTAATTTTTTATATTTTCTGAATTAATCCCCTTTCTTGACCTAAAATTAAAAATCAAGAAATGATTTTTATCTTGATTTTTTTTAGCATTATGTTTCAGTAGGATACATATCTATACACATCTGTACTGCTATGATGCAGATTTATAATCATACTTTTAAAAAAATCTATGAAAAGCCAAATTTGACTGACAACTATGGTTTAATTGGTGTTTTTTTTAAGTAAGTATAGTTACATAAATTATACAGTGCCACTATTATTTTGTGGAAATTAATTAATCACATACTTATATATTTTGTGGAAATTTAACAAAAAAGTAATTGCTAATTCTATATTATCTTTTTTCTAAAGTATAGTTATTTTAATATTTATTTTTTAATTATAAATAATTTGAAATAAAGTAAGAATAAATCCTTCTTCCTTCAATTAAAAAAAAATTCTAAGTTTAGTATAATACTGGGAAAATGATCTGAACGTCATCGTTCTTTTCTGCCTTAAATTTTTTTAATTTCTATTGTCATGCCTGTGTAACGCAAGGGGTGAAAATCTAGTAATAATAATAATAATAATAATAATGTAATGTTCACTCTTTACCCTGTAAACTAACTAAAAATTCAAAAATTACACCCATAATTTTTTCTCATAAAGTATTTATCTAACCCATAAACAGTCCAAATTTTTGGTCATATGTAAAAGAAATTGGTAACATGCGAAATATATTTTCCAACTATGAACATCATTCAAACTGTTGCACGGAAATAATCATATATTTTGTAAATCACATGGGTAACGCAAAATCGTAATATAAAAAATCTATTTTATAATTATGAATATCATTCAAATCATTACAAATAAACTACATATACAGTAAATAGAGTGTACTAAGGATATTTTATAATTACGAATATATAATTCAAATTATTAAAAATAAGAATCCTAGTAAACTTAGTCCCCAAAAAAAAAAAAAATTATGATACAATTAGTCAATTTTTTTTAATATTATGCTTGCAATAAATAAATAAATTAATGAACAAGCAAAGGCACATTTTTTACAGAAACAAAGTAATGCCATTAGTTATCAATTAAAAATTTTCTAAAGTAGCAAATAAATGATTATAGTTATTTTGACTAAATAATTATAGCTTTTTTTAAACATAAACAATTATAATTTAAAAATAAAAAATGAAAGAAAAGTCTATATATAAAGCAGTAACGCAGCCAACCAATATTCTTTTATTACATAATAATAGCCACAAAAAATTTCAAGTGCCTAGAGTTATTGTTAAAGCACCTTCCAACTCATATGCCGGTATGGAAGTATGGAATGTGGATTTAAATAAATGCAATGTGGAATGGAGTTGTCTTAACAGGATTGCTAATAGCCAATTTAATAATAAAAATATAAATTATAAAAATGAAAACATAAACAGGTTGTAAATAGTTTTTAATAACAAAAAGGGAGTTAGAACCGTACCCGTCCCTCCTCTAATAACCCTCTCTTCCCCTATCTCCCTTGTGCATGTATATAACTATGGCTATTTTTGCACCCAATCCCTAAAATTTCAACAAATGAAGCATGTTTCATCAAGAAACATTGACTTGAATTTTTAATTTTTTAAAACTAAGTATCAATCGTAACTTTCCCAATTCTACAGATAAAGAAAATATAAAATGAATACAAATCTGATTAAGCAACTAACAAATAACTAACAAAAAAACTGGTTTACTACATTTAATATGCCAATTTACTTGTCATATATATGCATTGTTAAATGTCATTTTTAAAATTTATTGACTACAATCAAGTTGAACACAAATTGGTTGGAAACTAATTAATAAGATATTCTTTTCATTTAGTTTCCATGAAATAAAATTCAAAGATGAACGTAAACAGTTTCATTAGTTCTCCAAAAAAATTTCTAGATACAAAAGTGTAGCCATAAATTTTTCTGAAACATAAATAATAATTTTTTAAAAACAAAGTGAAATTATTGAAAAACCAATATATATATATATGTCTACACACATACACATAATAAAAATAAATTAATTGACAAATGCACCTTGATTTAAAAAACATTAGCGAAAAACCAAGAATTAACACAATAAATTAATTAACAAATGCAATTTGATATAGGGCACATTATATTGTGATATATGATATTACATAATTACAATGACATATCTATAGTCCAATTATAAGTTGAACTTAAAATGAGTCAAAACTAATTAATAAGGGTATTTTCATTCTAGGTGCTTTACAGTCAACGGTTCAATCTTTATAAGAAAGTGGATCAGGCTCCGTATCCATTACATAGCAGTCGACTAGATTCATTGTGGCCCACAATTTAACAAACTCATTCTTCGTTTCCCAAAGTTTCGCGAGCGCCCATGGCCAACTTTTCAACCCTAATACCCGACACATTCCCCCTGCACCCAAACAAACCAAAAAACCATTCCAGCGGTCAAACGGTTGCCGGAAAGTGGCAGTCCGAGGGGCCCCCGAATGCCACTTCCGGCAAGGGTTGCTGGAAATGACAGAAAAATCTGTCGCTGACAAAAATGACAGCAGAGGAAGACTCTCCCTGTTACCATTACTGACAGCACCTTTAGTTATCGGAATTGGCAGCCGAGGGGAGTCCCCCCAGTTGCCACTAAAGGGCTGCCGGAATGGCAAAAAAAATTGCAGCAATTCCGGCAGCCTAAGTTGGAGGTGTCCCCACCCCTATTTTTTTCTTTGTTTTTTAAAATTTGTTTTTACTTTTTAATTAGAATATTCATTACCTTTTTTCTGTTTTTTTAATTTATTTTTATTTTTTAATTAAAATATTTATTTTGTGTATGTTATCAAAATTACGTCTAGTCAAAGAGTTGACTAACGGCTAAAGTTGAAGGATTCCGTTTGAAGGGACCTGACTGGGGATTTTGGGAAAGGATGGAGACTACCAGAAGTAAAATCAAAGATTAGAGACGTAATCTATTAAAAATTAAAATATTGGGGCGTTAGGTATAAATTACTAAAAAATGAAAAATTAAAAGAACTAAAAAATATAAAGAAAAGGCTGTAAAGCAAACATCTGACAGACTGCTACTTTGCTGTGACCATTAATATTCCAAAGGGCCATTCTTCCGAGGGAAAATTATAGTTCCAATACAAATGTTTATTAGAGCTTTTCTTATATGGTAAAAAAAAAAAAAAATGAAAATTTCAATTGGGCAATGAAAATTTCCGCCAAAACGCGTTCTAAGATTATTCATTGATGTATGCAATATATAGATATATAAATGTGTTGCCAGGTAGTATAATGGGTTCTTTTATCTGTTTACCGTGGGTGAGTCTCAAAGAACAAAAAGAGAAACGGAAAACGAAAAATTTATACATATCAATATGCTTGCTTCAAGATTGGATCACAGGAAAATAGATGGAATAAATATGTTTGGGAAGTAATTTAAATTATTATTATTTTTTCTTTGAAAATACTGATTGATGCACCTTAGGTAATTTTGAATTTTGATTTGTCCTTGCTTTTGACTTTCAATTTATCACTAATTACAAACCTTTATTAGTTTTACTGCAAAAGATACTTATACATATTCTGTTAATCTGGTAAATGTTAATCCTCAATTTGATATGTTAAAAATTATTTTACGATTTGCGAATTTTTTAGAGTTATATATGCAAGCAATCCTTGTATCGTCATATTCTTTTTTTGCTACGACTGTGTCAAACACAAACATTTTTTCTATCTAAGTTGTAAGTTGTTTGCAACCGAAGCAAATGAAGACCCATCCGCATTAACCATGTGATATGAAGTTAAAGACTGAATGGTGGTGGTGATGATGATTATGATGATAATATAGGAATGTAAGTACCGTCTGGGTCATAGTTAATTGTGTTTAGTACTTATTTAATTATTTAAATTTTATTACTTATTCGGTAAGTTAAGTAGGGACAATTATGTCATTTACGTCTTTAGGGTTATAATACTAGTAGATCTTTTCTATTTAAATAGGAGTCTTGTTTATTTCATTCCTTGGTTGAGTTGATTATTGAATAAAACGGATAAATCGGATTGCTCTCCAATTATTCTAAATTCTCAGTATTTGATAGTTCAAATCAACAGGCCTAGATTTCTAGTATTTGAAGATGTTAAAGATGTGATGTAAATCCCACATCGAATAACTATAAAAATATAAACCAATATATAAAGTACTTGAGCTACTCTTCTTAATAGGTTGACCTTTTAAGATGGAGCTTCAAGTCTTAATATAGTATCAGAGCCAGGCTATCCGGTTGAGACGTGCTCAAATGAGCACACGAATTTCAAGATTGGTCTGCTCCGATGAACCACCATTTGATCCGGTTAAGACGTGCTCCAATGAGTACACGGATTTCAAGATAGTCTGCTCTAATGAGCCACTATCTTGCGGAGGCATGTTAAAGATGTAATGTAAATTCCACATCGAATAACTATAAAAATATAAACCAATATATAAAGTATTTGAGCTACTCCTCTTAACAGGTTGACCTTTTAAGATGGAGCCTCAAGTCTTAATAAAAGATATTCTTAGAAAATTGGAGCGACATAACTAATTTTTTTGCTTTGCTTGATTAGATTCCCAAGGTTATTTTCTATGAAGGAAAACATATGTTGCTCTTAAAAGTTTTTTACGGCTTTTTCTATGTGATTACATCTTGAAAAATAGGTCTCTTATTAACATGCTAATATATATGCCATAGTGATAAATTCAAATTTCTATGAAAAAAAGAGAGTTTTGCATATTAATATATATTATCACATATATACAACATTATTTACTATTCATTCATTAATTATAATTTTGATTATTTATTTGTTTCCCATGTGTTTCATATATTAGTACATACATACATTATTAAAAACTTATTAATTGTGGCAACAACATGTACTCCATGCAGGTTGATAATAAGAAATTTGATATCAATGGCCTTAGAAGCTATGTTCACTTCCGTTTTTGACAAGCTTGTAGAACTCACAGTTGGTGAAATTCGGCGTCACCTGGGGTACATGATTCGATACAGGGAAAACATAGAGAAACTAAAGAAAGAAGTGGAAGGTTTGGAAAATACGAGAGACGATGTGCAACACCGAGTTGATGCAGCCAGGAAAAACAATGAGGTTATTACGAAACAGGTGACTGCATGGATGGAAAAGGTTAGTAACTTGAAGACAGAGGCAAACCAAGTTATAGATGCAGGTATGCGAAATCCCCAACCGAGGTGCCTCTTCAATATTAGTTGCCCAAATTTGAAGTCCCATTACTCGTTGAGCAAGAAAGCCACAAAAGAGACTGATGAAATTGTTCGATTAAAGAAAGAAGGTGATTTTGACAGGGTGGGTGACCTTCCAGAGCCGGTACAAAGAGTTTACCAAAATCCCCATGAAGTTCGTAACCTCAAAACAAGGGTATCACTTAAGAAAAAGATCATTGAATGTCTGCAAGACAAAGAGGGTGTCAATAAAATTGGTATTTATGGCATGCCTGGAGTTGGTAAGACTACATTGGCGAAGGAAATATTCAATCAAGTCAAAGCCGATAAGCTTTTTAGTGAAGCTGCTATGGCCTCCGTGTCTCAAAATCCTGACATTATCAAAATTCAGGATCAACTTGCTGAGATGCTTGGGTTAAGATTCAAAGAGAAAACTAATGAATATGTGAGAGCTGAACGACTTCGCCAAAGACTACAAAGCGATTGTGAAAAGAGCATTCTTTTATTATTAGATGACGTTTGGAATGAACTTGATTTAGGAGAAATTGGGATTCCTGAGTACGAGGAGTAGATCGGTTTGTTTACTACACGCAATCAAGATGTCTGGAGTAACAAAGTTGACCTAAAAAAATTTGAACTCAATGTTGTAACTCTAGAAGAATCTCGGATACTTTTCAAGAAAGCCGCAGAAATTTCTGATGATACAATTATAATTGATGGAGATGTGAGAGACTTAGTTATCAAGGAATGTGATGGCTTACCTCTGGCACTTGTAACTGTGGGCAAAGCACTTAGAAATGCAAAGGAACATGCATGGAGGACTGCCTTAGAAGAGCTACGGAAGTGTAGAATCAACAACGAAAATCCAGTGTTCTCAAGGATACAACTCAGCTACAAATATTTGAAGGACGAAGAAGCTCAGCATTTGCTTTTGCTATGCTCTTTGTTTCGTGAAGATGAAAGTATTCCAATTGAAAGACTCGTTATCTATGCAAGGGGGCTATTTAAGAATACGGCAGCTGTGGCATTATCAACAACAAGAGACAAGGTAAAAACGATTATTGATAAACTAAAAAGTTGTTATTTATTACTGTCAGGCGACAAAGTGGAAGAGGAGGTGAAATTGCATGATGTTGTCAGAGATGTTTGCTTAACAATAGCATCAAAAGGCCAGCATGCATTTATGGTAAAACATGGTGGTTTAACGGAATGGCCAGAACAGGAAGAAGATGAGTTGTACACTGCCATGTCATTGACATTGGATAAGATCAACCAACTTCCAAGTGGGTTAGAATACAGGAAACTCATGTTGTTGCGGATGGAATTTAAAGGTGGTCAGCATCGAAAAATCAGTGCATCTAATGATTTTTTTGAGGATATGAAGGAACTCAGAGTTGTTGAAATCAGTGGCAATCGTTATAGTAATGCTATTCAAATTCCATCGTCAATCCAACTTTTGACGAGGCTTCGAAGTTTATGCTTGGAGGAATGTGAATTGAAGTTTAACAATATTATATTACTTGGGATCAGTCTAAACAAGTTGGAAATTCTCTCATTTTATAGATCCTCTGTCGATGTTGATTTTCTGAGTAATATGCCTAAATTTGGCAACCTAAGGTCACTAGATTTGAGGTTTGGGAAAGGCCCCCGCCCAATTCCACCTGGTGTTTTACAAGGTATGACAAAGCTAGAAGAGCTATATTTGGGAGATTACATTGGAGTAAAGGACGAAGACGTTTGGCACATTATTGATGAGCTAAGTTCGTTGGCAGCTCTTTCTACTTTCCAAATTCATACGGGTAATACTCTGTTTTTGCTACGAGTGTTACAAGCGTTGTGCCTTGAAAAGCTGCGAAGATTTGAAATCCTGGGAATTGATCAAAATGATTTTGAGGTTGACAAACTGATAACTGGATATACCAGAATTCGTTTCGCTGATTTTGAGGGTGATCGTTTCATTACCTCCAACAAGTTGGGACTAGCCTCTTGTGATCATGTTAAGTATCTAATTGATGCCACGGAGTACTCCAACCCAATTGGCATCTCTGGTAATTTGGAAATTCTCGTACTGGTTACATTGAAGAATTTGATAGAGATGTGCAATTTAACTCACGTTCCAAAGATTGGACCATCTCCGTTTTCTAAGCTCAGGAAGCTTGAGATTGCGCACTGTTGTAAAATGAGAAGCATTTTTCCCGAGCCAATTGCAAAATGCATGGTGAACCTTCAAATTCTAGAAATAATGAACTGCGAGATGTTAGAGGAAATTGTTTCTCGAAGAAAAGGAGAAGAGAATGAAATTAATACTGGAATATTTCAGTTTCCAAACCTCCAAGAATTAACACTTGTTGCTGTAACACGTTTTAAGAGTTTCATATCACAATCAAATACCGTCGTTACCCATAAGGCAATCATCAACCAGGTACGTACAAACATGCATGCATGCATGCATATACATAAACGTATGTGCCTGTGCGTACACACACATACAAACATACATATTTAATATTGTTTATTATCACTTACAGGTTGCACTGCCTAAACTGAGACTACTGCAGATGGAATTATTTGGGAATTTCACAGGATTTCAATTTGATTCACTTAGACTATTACAGGATCCTGAAGGAATTCATGTTTTCCAGAACTTGAGATTACTTTCTGTTTCACTGTGTGGAAGCCTAAGGTGCTTATTCTCACCTTCACTGGCAAACTCTCTTGGGGCTTTAGAAACCCTATCCATTTACTACTGTAAATCAATTGAAGAGATTGTTGGAGTTGAAGGAGAAAAAGAAGAAGAAGACGATTCCAGTTCAGAAAGTGAAAGGTTGGAAGGAGAAAAGAACAGAAAAATTGTGTTCCCTAAATTGCAGAGACTAAAGTTCATTCGTCTCAAAAGATTTGGAACATTTTCCTCTCAGAATTATGACATTGAGCTCCCTTCACTTGAGGATCTGGAAATTCAGTTTTGCCCTATGATGACAAATTTGTGCTCTGGACAGCTAACTGCACCAAAGCTTAATCAAATATCCATAGGAGTAAAGGTTGACGGCAAAAGGAAGAATGCCCTAGTTGATGTTTCCTATTTTAGGGATACTCAAGGTACCTATACATATAGGTCTTCTTTAATTTACTCTCAGTTCACGCAATTTGCTTTAACAAGTGCATTGTTTGCATAATATTGTTTGACTTGCAGAATATTATTGGCTAATAATTGACGTGTTGCGTGTCTCCATGCAGGCTTAGTACAAATATCAAGTGAACAAATTTCTACATACTTTCGAAGCCATTGAGGAAATACGCAGGTCTATCGACATCTCTTCTTTGATTGAATGTACGTAGGCACGCACCCATGATAATGATTTATGATTGCAACTGCCAAATCATTAATTATATGCATATATGTATATATATACCGTAATATTTCCATGTCTATAGAAGATCGTTAAGATTTAAAATGGACACACAGAAAAAGTAGTATCGCTTAGAATAATTTTATCATTATCACTACCATAATGTTTGCTATTCATATGACTCATCATCTACTTTCATTTGGAAGGATATTAAGCTGTTGTAGAAATTTTATAGTATAGCTTAGAATTATTTTATCATTCTCACTACCATAATGTTTGCTATTCATATGACTCATCATCTACTTTCATTTGGAAGGATATTAAGCTGTTGTAGAAATTTCAATATGAATTACATCAACTCTGAATTTCAACTTTGATCTGGTTGTACATGTTTCAAATTATATCTTGCAACTTATATTCTTTCCTCTGACTAATGTAAACCATCCAAATAACGTCATTTTAACTTGACTACACCCACCATTTTTTGTCCCTAACCGAGTTCAAATTCTGCAGTTTTTTTCCACCATCGGTAGTATGTTGATGCTCTTTATGTTACTGCTAAGCTTGTGTTGATTTACAACCTCAACGCAAAGTGAAGAGTTTCACCATATATGATAATGATATAGGAGAATCAGTGGTTAAGAATGAAGATTTCTGCTTCGATTTCATGGTTGCTTAATCCATGGTGGGTTTCTCTCAAGCGTTCTAAGAAAGATGAAAAGGCGGCCCTACTGATGATCAGAGGTTTCTAGTGTTAGAGATATGTTGGAAACATAAATAGTATTATCATCATCACCATCACATAAATATATGTCAAGTGGCTGTATTGGCAAGATTACCAGTTCAGTTTATATATCTCATTAACAAGACCACCATTACTTTCTTATTTCTAACTTCTTGAGACTGTCAAGGGCTAAAAGTCTTCTGGCTAGACAAACTGCATATTTGAGCATTTACTCTCAACTATAGATGTCGGTTCATGGTTAATGTTTAATGCATAAGGTGATGACGGAATTTTAAACGATAATACATCATATGAAATTCTGTTCTATTTGAAAAGAAACTCTTTTTAAGAATATCACATTTTAAATTTACTAATAAGAAAGACGTGCAAAGGCACGTATAAAGTTTTGTCAATCAACGTTCATGAGCTTCGTCTTTATAATGCAAACAAAAACGACAATAGCAATGCGCACGAACCAATTAATGTTAATCATTTTTAAAAAATTATTTTAACAAAATAATTATTGAGTAGATTATCTCTTCAATTACTGAATATTACAGAAGTCACAATATTAAAGCAAACCATATAATGTTCAATTTATTACTTGTTGCTAAATGAAACAATATAAAAACATATCAAAGAAGCAATTTTACAACCTTGGGCATAACATATAACGTTCAGATAACTCGCTCCAAATTCTTGGTTGTATATTCATTCATAAAATAATGCATCCCTTATAAACTTGCTACAAATTACTCCTCTCCCTTTGGTGGAACAAAGATTGAAGTAGTGTAACTACGAAGTAATGGTTCGAATAGCTAGATTAATAGCTAGAAAACTGTACTTTAAAAAAAAAAATCAAGAACCCTTATAATAAAATCTTATCATAAAAACAGATAATTGCTATTCTGGATTGTTTGAAAATACTTGTGTGTTTCGTCCATCCAAAACCTAACTTATTCCCTTAAATTTCAGCTACACCAATAAAAAATTCAAAGCATCAAAAAAGATTATATGTTATCTAAGGACATTATAGCCATATTTAGATATGTTGGCAGAAGTATAATAGAGGGTTAAAAATCTGATGGAAATAATTACAGATCGGAAGACCATTTGAAAACTTAGGCTTGCGCATTCTATAGTGGTTACGTCTCCTTTGTCCTCTTCTCCGTTTAAATTGAAAAAGAATCAAGGAAATTAATCTTATAGCATTAATAATGTAGTTTAATTATTTAATTATGTTTAAGAAATATATTTACTTGAAGGATATACTTGGAATTATGAAATATTAGTGAGGGTAATATTATCCAAAAATATTTTCCCCACTTATTCTCTTAATCTAGCTCGGAGGGCGATTTCATGTTCCACACTTTGTGATTTTCTTGTATCCTCTGACTGGCTTACTAATACCGTCATGCATGATATAACTCAAGCTTTAATTGCTAATGTAAATTGATTATTTGCCTTCAGAAAAAAAAAAAGAAGCAAAGCGAAAAGGGTGTACTAGGCATATATATACACACCCAAAAACACAAAACTCAATTTAACTTTAATCTCTTTTCTAACGCTAGATACATTTTTTAAACCGAATCTTTTACAAAAGGACAATAGCTTTAGCTTGGGAGAACATCCATACAACCTTCCTTTCAAAATCTATATTTATTGTGATTGCTGTGCTAGTGATGGATAATAAAGAACAAGTGACTTACTATGAAAAGTCAGTGGAGGTAATACAGATATTTTGTTGTCTGGGGTGTATGCTAAATGTACAGCTAACCAAAGAAGATGTGTGGGCTGATCTCAAATTAATACAGCTCTCAATGAGGATCTTTCAATGGATGAAACTAAGGCATTGGTCTATTGAATTGATAAAAGAAATGATGCAGGTCCTGATGGATATTGTAGCCTATTTTATCAAATTTGCTAGCCTATCATAAAAGAGGATTTTCTAGAGGCCTTCATAGGAGGGCAGAATTATCCCTCCGAGGAAATTTCCTTGTACTTCAAAATGAAATATTGATATTGTTAGTAGTTGAAATAGATATGTTGAGGTATGCTAAGCGCAAATCTCCATCTCATATTGAATAAAATGTTTACGAAAGCAATATTGGGGATAAAAGCTCTGAAAATGGGAGAACTCTATGAAATGGATCCTGAAGGTGGAGTAAATGTTGCAAAACTTCCTTACGATCGTGGATTAGAACTCCAATAAATATAATGAATTATCATGCCAATGTTCCAGACTAAACTCGGAGATCTAATGTGCAAATGGGTCCTTGCCAACCTTGCAATCACAAATTTCCAACAAACGGGATGGGAACAAAAGGTAGATGGTTTTTGGCAATTTGGTTTAATTAATTATTATCCATGTTTACATTATAGCATATAGCAAAAGATGTATTTTGCTTCTATTGCTATCTTTTCCAGCCAAACAATGGTGATGAAACATTTGTGATTAAATGATTATTGAATTGGAGTCTCAAATGAAGACTTCAAAAACATGTTGGAAGTTCAGATAGTGCACATAATGAAGCTTTGAATGAAGTATATATGAATATTTTAGAAATCAAAAGCAAAGTATTGAGACGCGTCTTTTCAAGCAATAACAACAAGTAGAGAATGGCTATCGAATTCGGCTGATGGCATCAATTGGTTGTGCTCGGTTTCTTCTGAGACAAGGGCTTGTTTATCCTGGATAGTCTGAGAGTTCAAAAAATCAAGGAAATTTCCTTGTACTTTTGCAGCTTTTGTGTGACCAATGAAGAGGTTAACGCTGTGAGAGATCTTTTTTAGGATGGTCCTATATGCCTATTTGGTAGGACCATTTGTTAAATCAATGACGAATAAGACTTTGTGCCATTTGGACTTTCTCTTTTATTTCTCTATTCATTAATTAAATACTAAACACATAAGCAACACCATTTTTTCTTAATTATAATCTTAAATAATTTTTTGTATGAATTCTAACTTATCTAAATGTCAATATAATAATAATTATTATAAAATAATGAAAGAAGATTAATTAAATAATTTGAGAAAAGAAAAAAATTGACTAATTATAACAACAATCAAACGTCAACTTCAAATTAGTTTGTCATTCATAACAAGCAAAATTGATAGAAAATTCTAATGCTATTTCTTTTTAACTAGAAAATTGAAAAATTATTTTTTGAAGATAAATATACATAATAACAAAAGTGGTTTTCTAATGCTAAAAAAGTGATTTTCTGTCTTTCTTTTTTTTTTTTAACACACGACACATGTCAAATGCATTGAAAAATTTTTAAATTCTGCAAATTATCTCACTTGTCTTGCAAATATTTTTCTCTTGTTGCGTTCATATATATTTATTATTTCATTAATTAGTACATTGTATCCCGTGAACTTAATCAAGAAGTCACTTCAATTGGCATAAAATGATTATGTTGGCTTCCATAGTTTCAAATATTTCAAATAAATAAATTAACAAATAAATAAAAATAAAAAAATATAAAAATTACGTCCAATTTGCATGCTAAAAAATTAGATACAACCAGATCAATTAAAAAAATTGATCTAATTTGCTTTCTTTTCAGGAAAAAAATGTGATCTAATAATTATATAACATAAAATTATTTAATTAAATAAGTTAGAATTAAAATCAAGATAAAAAAATTGTTATCTGTGTAAGTTTAATTAATGAAGAGAGGGAAACAAAATAAAGACCCACGTAATTCTACTTGTAATTGATTTAGTAGATGATCCTACAACGTAGATATATAGAACCGTCCTATTGAAGACTTTTTTTAAAGTTGTTGCTTTGAAGAATGCCCTTGAAAAAGTCAAATTGACTTCTCCAAATCTACATAAGGATATTGTAAGTGCTACTACCTTTGAAACCATCAAATTTATTGTCAAAGATATTAGTGATGATAGTTTGTATCCAATTCTAGCTGATGATCATGTCACATCTTGATGAAAGAGCAAATTTAAATTGTTTTAAGGTATTTGAAGAATGGGCATCTCGTTGAGCATTTTATTGGTGTTGAGCATGTTTCTAGTGCTTGTTAATTTACACAAATCAATCGTCATGCCCCAAACAGAAATAACAAATAATAAGCAAAAAGAAATATTGAACAAAAAACACTAACAACAAAGAAAGCAATTCCTCCGATGTACTATAGCAAGATGTGCAAATATTTAAGATAACTGTCATCTCCGATGCAAATCAAACCAAATTCTACTCAAATTAGCAGTGACATGTAGGGCACAATAGGCCATTTAGAATCAGCAACAGTCAAGGTGTTGGTTATGTCTGATGCGTACTTCCTTAAACAACCACTCATCAATAACAGCACCCCAAAAAAAAAAAAAATTCCGATAAAAATACCAAAAATAAAATGTTGCATTTCAATTTGAATAATAATAGAATTTGATGCACCCTACAATCAAATTAAGTGCGCCCTGAAACAATCTCACAAACCTAGAAAATTCAAAAACCCTCGCCCTAGCCCTAACCTAATTCGATCTAAATCTATTTTTCTTCGAAATTCAATTTGAAATGCCTCTTTCACTGCCGCTGCCAATGAAAGCTGCCACGCCACCGCCTCTGAGGAGAAGGAAAGCTTCAATGTTACACTAACAACTAACCAAACCACCATCAACTTAATTCTTGAGAAGGATTGATGCTGGGAGACGAAGTCAGATGTATGACAAAGCATCTACTTGTTTTAGACTTGAAGAAGAATTTTGCATCAACAACGCCACCACCCATACCCTGGTTGGCAGTGATGGACAGACTCTAGAGCTAGATCAAGCTCAGCCCAATTCAATTTTTATTTTTTTATTTTTTTATAGCTTTTTATTTTTATTTTTTTAATTAGCCTTTCATATTTAAAAAAATAAATAAATATTTAGTTAGCCCAATATGGTAATACCAAAACTAAATCCAAGTTTTCTTGGCCCAAATCGAGAATCAATCTTGAGAAATACAAAACTAACAATTTTTTTAATAAAAGAAAAAATCAGACGACTTGACTATATGAAGAACTCTAGAAGAAACCCAATTTTGAGTTCAATTTCGTCTGAAGTTCCAAATTAGTAAGCAGCTTAACCTTTAGACAGTAAGCTTTACACCTTCTTTCTTTTCTTTTCTCTGTCGGATACTCGTGCACTTGTGCGTCGGGCTTCTAATAATTTTCAATAATTGCAAGAATAAATTGGGGAATTTCCAAGAATAATGGTTGTGAAAATTATTATATATGCTTGTGATTTGTGTATTTGTGGGAATATTATTATATTTCAGGTTTGGTTTAAGCTAATTTACAAAGGAGACTAGGTCAATTTTTTTTTTAAAATTTTTATATATTCTGACATTTCTAATGCAATTTCATTTTCAACGATCTATGGTATTAAATATATATATATATATATATATATCAGGAGTCCAACCCCGTGATTGTTTTTCTCTAAATCCAACTCAGTCCCATGCAAAATCCTAAGTCCATCCCCGCTGGTTGGTAATTTGAAAGTGGAAAATGAGAGGAAATGAAGTAGACGAGTGGGACCAAAGATACAATTTGAATCATCTGGACTTTAATTTATCGGTTCTTTTTAGGCTGAGTTAATGGCCAAATTAAAAACAACAAAAGAAGTGGTTCGAGTTGTAGTACAGTGGATAGATAATTACATTTCAGGTGAGAGGTCTTGAGTTTGAACCATACATACCTCTCCCCAATTTCCTCTTTGTATTAAAAAAGAAATGGGATTCCACATTGAGAAACCAATTGAAACCATCTTAAACCGATCCATTTGAAGCCCAATTGAAAATTTCATGCTAGCCAACTTGTTATATTCTAGCCCAAATTTACTGTGGTAATAAGGTATGGAGATTTTTCACATTTACCTTCTCATTTTAAGAAAATCCTATAAATACTTAGTAAATGTTTTAAATTTCAAAAATATTGTTTAACATACTGTACTACTCATGTAATAATGCATGTTACTTTTTATATTTTTAATATTTTTATTATTTCTTCTATTTAGCAAAAAAAGAATATATATATATATATATCTATATTTTGATACCCAACCCCATCCCGCTAAACCCCTGCCCACCTCACCTAAATACCCACGATGCTGACGTTGGCCAGGGACCCGCCGATCGGGATTTTTTTTCCCTTTATTTTTATTTTTCTTTTTACACTATTTTTTATTTTTTCTTTTCTTATTTACCGTTTTTCTTTTTTTTTTCTCTCTTCTTTTTCATCATTTTTCTTTTTAAATTTAAATAGTATCAATTGTTTCACATTTCAATTCATATAATAAATAGTGTCATACTATTTTAATATAGGATGTTAGACAGAAAATATAATTTGTATGCAAATAGAATGTTGTTTAATAACATGCATTGTTACATACATAACATTTCTTCCACAAATAACAAGACTCATTATGCAAATAACATAGTATGTTACAAAAATAACATATATTGTTATGCAAATAACATAACTTGTTATACAAATAACATAGTGTCGTATGCACTTTACATAATTTGTTAGATAAATAACTTATTACACAAATAACATAGGTTTTTGTTAAGCAATGAATGATGAAAACAAGTCTGAACAGTATTTAAATAGTCATAGAAAAACTCTATGGTAAAAATCATAAAAAACTAAATTATAAAAAATAAAAAAATTGAAAAATCATAAATTTGAGGGTCTAAACGACCTCAAATGGCTAAAAACTGATAGGCCTAATCAACCTTTGGGAAGATATTATATGCTAAATTTTGTACTAAATGCCAAAACACACGAATTTCAACCAATTTTCGATCCAATTCTCCTTCAATCCATTCTGCCTTGTGTTGCTCATTAGCTTATTATACAAATAATATAGAATGTTTAATAACATAGATTATTGCACAAATAATGTAGCTTGTTACGAAAATAACATAGATTATTACGCAGATAACATAATTTTTTACACACAGTAACAAAACTTTAAACATGAAAATATTGTTTATTATGTTGCATACTTTGTCAAAACATTGTTACAGAAAAACGAAAACTAAAAATAAAGAAAAAACTCAAAAACGAATATGGAAAAAAAAAGAAAAAGATTTCGACAACATCATTGGAAAAGAGAAAAGGAAAAGGAAAAATATTTAAAAAGAATGACGAAGAAAGGAAAAAGAGCAAAAAAAGGGGAAAATAAATTTGGTGGAATCGGGTGACCGGCCACAAGAATCCGGCGGCTGAAATCCGACTGCCAAAATCTGATGACCGCACCGGTATTTTATACACCACAATAATAAATAAAAGTAACAGAGTACTTTTAGAATTTTGCACACCACCAAGTATTTTTTTTGGAGAAAGTTTATTATGCCAAGTAAATTTGGTAATTTTCCCATAAGGCAAATTATGGGGTAGTTTCATAAGTACAATACATACATATCACATATTGGACAAAACTTGTGCCAAATCGAGTATGCCCAGGATAAGTGGAATTGCTGAGGTAGCATGTCTAAATTAAATAAAAAATTATTTATTTATTATTATTATTGTTATTATTATTCACCATCCTCCATATTCACATTTCAAATTCATCACTGCAAAAACAATACCCGTATAGAGAAAAACTGCAGCAGTTTGCTTCCATGTCAAGCATCAGAAAAATTGTATCATTTGTAAGCCTTCTGAAAACTGAATGCAGAATCTGTGAAATAATTAATTAAAAAGCCTTAAAATGTAATTTACATGTTTGTTTTGTCAATATGTGTGACATAAGCACTTTTTTTATATATGGAGGAAAGATGAAAAACAACAGCATTTTCATTGGCAACAATATGAAATGTGCGCTACTACACTTTCCAGCATACGCTTGGATGGTCTCTGCGGTATTATCAAAGATGTGCTGGAAATTAGAGATGCTTCACTTATTTCCATAAGATATCGGGAACTGAATCACTAGCTACTTCCGCCTACTATTAATGGGACGTCCAACATTACTCTCTATATCAATCTGAAGCGAAATGAATTTCTCCCGTTATGTACCCAATGTACGTTAAGTATTCCAACCAACTGGAAAAATATGCCATTGAGGTCAAGTGGTCAACAAAACAATTAATCTAGCTTTTGGGCATGACGTACAAAACGAAGAAACAAATCCATTACTCTCGAACCTACATGACCACCAAATGTAGGCTGCTCGACCAGTTACTAGTGGCCCAAACAGAGCTTACAATGAGACGGTCTTGTTGATGAACAAAATGAAGAATATCCAGTTCATGCAATGATTTCAAATTGTTTATTTTATTTCTTTATCTTTAGGTGTTCGATTATTTTGCATCCGATCTTGACTCTATTTTACATAGATATTGAGAATGTCTATGAAAGTTTAGCTAGGCATCATATCGTTGTATCTTAAATTATTTCTTTCCCAACTCATACAAAGATAGGTAAGATTGTGAATTTACCTTCATTTTGTAAAAGATTGTTGAATGATTACCTACAAATAGTATTTTTCTTATATTTGAAACTAGTTTTGCTATTTACAGGTAATTATTCAGGTAGTCTTTTATAAAATAGAGTAAATTCACCTTCTTGTCTTCAACTATTTTTCCCCAGTTACACAACACACGGGGTAATATTGAAAATTTACCCTCTTTTTTATAAAAAATTACCTGAATAATTACTTACAAATAGTATTTTCCAAATCTTCCACAATGTTGTGATTATAATTTGAAATTCTAAATACTTGTAACCAAAGATTGATTAACTGTAACAGATTGATTATTAACCAAAAAAAAAAAAAGGAAAATGATTGTGATACTTTTCATTTATATAGCATCAACGTAATATCGTTGCTAAAAAAAAAAAGAAAGGAAAGAAAAGAAAAGATAAACATTGTTTTGAAATTTCGAATCACAAAGTTAGCTTTGGTGTTTCATGAAATCATAAAATGTTGAAATCATAAAATGTGCTATAATCCATGAGCACTAGTTTGTAAATAATTGGCTTCATTCACAAAAGAAGAAAATAAAGAAAGAATCAGTTTGGCTGAAAAAGGGGCGCTGGATGTTTTCGACTGGGACTAGAAGACAGATTTATGACTGAAAAAGTTGAATCAAGGCAAGGATAGCACAACGTACGATGAAATAACACATCGTAATTTAAATCATGATAATATATATTTATTCAATACATAATTTTACTTTCTCTTATATATTGTAAAACGACAAAAATAAGAAAGTAGGATAATATAATAGGTAATATAATAATAATGTTAAAAAAACCTAGTCTTTTGTAAGTAAAAAAAGAGTAATGATAAATTTCCATATTAGTTTACCAATTCATTTACCAGTTGTGTATTAGCAAGAATGATAAAACTGTCAATTAAGGCTTTAAAATAATTTGAACTTTATATATTTTGGCCAATTATATTCACACTATATATTTTTATATCTACACCATAATTTAATTGAAATGATAGTCCTTAATATATAAGCATTATTATAATTTACATTCCTAATATTTTTTTTTCATACTTTTTATCATCAAATTTTCTTTTATACCGGTATTGATGATTTCTTTTGAAAAATTATATTAGCCTACTTTTAAATAAAAGAAATAATTCGTTGTGTTTTATTTTATTTATTTTCATTTTTTTCTTATTTAAAATACGATGAGCAAATAAAATTTTTACACTATCTTAACATATTTTTTGAAAGAAAATTGATGTCTAAATTATAAAATGTGCTAACTGCTTAAAAATTAGAGATGAAAAATGAGATCAAAAGATTACGAACGTAAATATTATAATTTTAAAAATTTAGAAACTTTCAATACAATTAATATGTGGTGTAGTTAGTAAAAAATGTAGTGTCAATATAACTATTCATATATTTTAGGATTAAAATTGTATACCGGTGAACTTATTAGTAACAGAGAAGTGTAGCATTACTCAAAAAAAAAAGATGCATGTTATTATTGTCATTTTTCTGTCCAAAAGGCATTCTCATAGTAATTTTCCCTCAATTATGCTACACACTATTTTTTTTTTTTTTAATTTAACGGGGATTGTAAAGGGAGGGAAGGACCCAACCCTTGACCAACACCCACTATCCCCCCACGCCCCACACACCCGGGCGTCGAGTGATGTCGCTAGGTAATTTTTTTTCTTTTTTTTTCATTTTTTTCTTGTAGTAAATTTTTGAACAAAGTGTGCTGCACGTTAAATAATGCGTGTTATGTGTAGAACAATCTATACTATGTGCGTTATAGGACTTGTTACATATGTAAGAAATTATGTTATGTGAGTTACACAATTATAATCTACCGCAAGATGTCTGATGCCGCCAGATACCTGTGTGGCGTACCAGATGCCGTGTTATTTGATATGCCACATCACAGAACATGACGTAGCGTACTAACTAGATAACATGCACCTGACATACCACAAAAGTGTTTGACAGTATAATACCACCAAACAAATGGTCAACTGTAATGGAAAACATATTAATTGTATCACAAATAGTAAAAAATTAATTCACTGATCAGTTTGATTTAGTACTTCATGTTATAGTTAGATCCAATAAAGTTAGACAACAAATATCTAGGTAGGGTTGGGCATTGGGTCGAGCGGATTGGGTTTAAGCCCAACCCAAAATTGAGTTTTCCAAACCAGGCCCAACCCGATAGGCTTGGCAACCCGACCCATTGTGAGTTGGCTAGGGTCGGGTCAGTTTAGGCCTTTTTTCTTTCCTTTTTTTTTTTTTGCCCTTTTCTTTTCCTTGACTTAAACTTGGCCCAATAAATCCCAAACTAAATGGACCAAATGGAAGGAGGGAAAAAAAAAACCCTAACAAAGTAAGCGGACGTTCAGTTCTTCCATTTTCCATTTACTGACTCTCTCTCTTTCTCGACATTCGCGACAGTGGCAGTGGTGGCTTCAATCTCTTAACCAAGCCGACTGAGAGTCTAGGAGCAGTAGCCGATAGTCGACTCGAGTAGACCAGCGGCGGGGAGGAAATTGTGGGGACTACAGACGGCAGCGGCGGCTTCGGCGATAGGCAGCGGCACTGACGGATGGGAGGTGGTTTAGGCGGGCTAGGTGGAGGCGTGAGTGAGCTAGGGTTCCAGTTTCCTTTTTTAGTTTTTGATTTTTGAAGCTTAAGATTTGAAGAGTGAAATGAATGAATTTCAGGTTCTTAAGCCTTGAATGCTTGAAGTGTGAAATGAATGAAGGGTAATTATATTACCACTATAATAATTGTTCTCCTCACTACATTATATATTCACCACAAATAACGTATCATTTTAATTAAAACACCACATTAAATTTACACTAATAACCTACCTTTTAAAAGTTTAAAAAATATACGATAATAATATATTATATACCACAAATTAAATACTTAAATCTTGATTTTCTCTCCTTCCACCACAATCAATTCAATCTTCCAACATAATCAATTCATTAGAATCACATTCAACCATTCATCAGCCCACCCAATCATTCATCGATTCAAATTTTTTTTTTGTAAACCTTTTTTTGATTCAGATTCTTGGTGGAGAGGTAAAAGTTAGGTGTCATACCAACTCAGAGTGTGCTCCATATTGCCAAAAATTTAAACCTAATAAAAACATAAGAGAAATCATCACTCATGAATTCTTAAAACTTATGTGTCTATTAAAACTATTAAGTCACGTTTTCTTTCTTTTTCCTTGAACTCACGGTTAACAGCACTTTAGTTTTTATTAAGATGCTATTTTGAATTTTATTTAGGGTGCAAAATATAAAAGAATGGGAGATAATAAGACGAAAAAACTTTTCCGATCCTAGCGATTAGTAATATACGGGCATTTTTCTCTCTTTTTTTTTAAACCTTTGTCGTGAGTTATATTACGTAGATATGTAAATAGCTGTCAACAATTGATGATATATTCTCTTTATATTTTATGTAGATATCTGTTTTGCAATGTAATTTGCCAGCCACGAGAAAGAATCCAAAGAGGAGTCGAGTGTAAAAAAAAAAAAAAAAAAAAGAAGTAAGGAAGATAAAGGGGTTAAATACTAATTGTGGTGGTATAATTATATATTAATTAATTGTTGTGTATAAATTTATATTAATTAAGAACATATTAAAGTAAGGTTATTGATGTCAGTTTATTTGCAAATATTTATGTAAATAAGAAAAATGTGGTGAGAAAATGAAGTAAGGTGATGGTAATATAATTACCCATAAATGAATTTCAGATTGTCAATCTTAAGTTGGTAAATAAGAAAACGTTATTGAAGAACCAATGACTTTACGATTTATATATTTAAAAAATAATAATAACAATGAACTAGTTTAACCAGTTTTGAACTCGGTTAACCGAACTGGTTTCATCGGTTTGGTTAACCGTCACCCGAACCGACCTGGTTTGGGTTGGATCCCCAACCCGTCCACTGACCTAGGTCTTCACAAAACAGACTCAAAGCGGACTTAACCGAGCCGGTTCGGTTAGGTTTTCCAAGTTAACGGTTTCGGCGCCCACCCCTATATCCAGGTCCGCCAAACCACGTGAACAATAAAACACATGTAATAAAATCTAGTACAGAAAAATAAGAACTGAGGGAGTGCCAAATTTAACGTGCAAACCCCTTAGGAAAATATTACGAGCACCTATGCCAAGGGACAAATTAATCCACTAATACAATGAAGAGTTTGTCAATACAAAAGATGAGGGAAAAAATAGTGATTTCACAAAATCAACTAAATACACAATAAACTTTAAATCAACTCCCTTAATCTCGGGTCCTTTACTGTGTAGATGAAGTCAGCTGCTTCCCGCTGCTCCTTCTATCTTCAGTGCATGTGACTCTTTACACGAATATGTGCTTGATTCGTCTTTTGTGAAACACTCCCTGTTTCACGTGAATTGATTACCTCGATCACCACCTTAGATTTTTGCAATACTATCACATAAGGATTCGTGTCTTAATTCATATGATATGCAAGTTTGAACTAAGTGTAGAACCAACATGTACAACCCACCCTCCCCCGCCCCCCCAAAACAACCCCCAAACACCTTCGGACTCCCGCTCTTCATGGCCTTATATCGAAGGGGGTGGATAAGGAAGGTGAGGGGGGGGGGGGGGAGGGCGACTGGCGAGAATGATAACAAGCAGAAAAACTCATTTTAAGCTCTCTTTACAAAAGTTTTTATTCCATTCAAAAATGCATTTTCAAAAATATATAAATAAATTAACAAGTTTTGTTATCATGGAAACCTCAAAAAAAGCCTCAAAAGAGCAAACATAACATTAAGATATGAGGTTCCACCTCAGGTAGTCAACTCAGGAAAGAGTCTGGCCCAAGCTCTTATATATTATTAACTTTTTATTCTTCCAGCTGACGTGCACTTAGCCCTTAACTTGAAAAATACAAACACTAGTTTTTACAACCCACTTCTTCTGTTGTTTTCTTCAATCCAACTTCCAATATCTGCATATCACAACTTTTTAATAAATAATAATCTGGCCAACTAATTGTAAATATCATATTTTTATGTCCAGTCAGTGCACCACTTCCCCTCATTACGTCCTCTACGGCAATCGCTGTAGTCGTCTGCACAAGAATTTTTCTTGTCACATTCTCTTTATAGCAAGATGACAGCAAGCACACTTGAATTTTGACCATTATGCAGCAACTCTTTTGCAAATGAAAAGCCATGATAGACTTATAAGGAAAACATTTTTCTCAATTCTCATAGTTAACATAATACACACATCAGCAAGAACCACAATGCACAAAACAAACAATAAGCCATACAGTTATAAAGAAAATATTTTCTTCTTTAATTACTGGTAATTGAGTTTCATAGAAAATAAATTGTACGTAACGTGTTTGATTGGAACTGGGATTCACAAGAAAAAGATATCAATTACCTAGGAGTATAAAGAATATTTTTTAGATATATAGAATATTCTTTAGATGTGGCACGAAAGGGCCTTGAGGGCGTACATGTTGTATGGCAAAATATTTTGTGGATCTCTACTACAAGTATATCAAAGGAAAAGAGCAAGTGGAAACTAATTTCCTTGGTTATGACGGTCCAGCTATTATGACTCACTTTCAGGTTTCTGACTACTTTGCTGCCCCAAAAAGGAATACGTGTACCTTGATAATCAGTGCAATTGTACATATCATTCTTCAAGACAAAAGATACTTTATGGAATTAACATTAGCTGAAATATTGTTAAGACAATATCAAGTGCATCGAACATCATCAAAAGCTCCAGAAGAGCTCGTATTATTTTGATGAATAATACTAAATTGTATATTGATGATATACTTTAGCAATTTTAAGAGAAATTTACTGATTTTTAAAGATATTCAATGGATATTACGTTGAGATAATACAAAAAGATAATAACAGGTTTGTATAAATTCCTTTGTATTTGATCGAAAGCGGATAAAGGAAAAATTCTCAACACTACAATCTGGAATGTAATATACATTCATAAAAGCTGTAACGACCCGCTCCACTTTGACATGATATTGTCCGCTTTGAGCTTAGCCCGCATAGTTTTGCTCTTGAGTTCCCACCCAAAAGCCTCATGTAAGATGGAGTGAATCTCTTAACATTAGCTTTATTGATGGCGTCCTCGTGCGTTATGGCAAATACACGAGCCTTTCCTTTGTTAGCCTGCTGCGTGCTTTTCTTCTAGTTAATGTTCTGAGTAGGAGTGTTTGGGCAATCAGATGAAAATTGGCCCGACTGACTGTACTTGTAACACACTTCCTTGTCCCATAGGCACTCTCCCCTATGCAACTTCTTACAGTTAGGGCATGGTGGAATTGAGTTAGCAGTCTGTCCACCATTCGACCCTATGTTTGGCTTCTTGTTGGATTCTTTATTCCACTACAAAAAATTGGGCCTACAGTGGCGACATACAGCGACGACACAAAAAACCGTCGCTACATCTTCGGCTATAGCAGCTTTACCTCTATAGGTCCAAGCTAGCAGCGACAACTTGATGTCGCCGCTACAGGTCACTCCTATAGAGGCGACATGTTGATGTCTATAGCGGCGACATATAAGTCGTCGCTATACCATTGGCGGGAAGAATTCCCGCCTTTGTTGAGGCCTATACTGACGACAAATTGTTACTATAGGTATCATGTTCGTCGTTATAGGTGTAATAATTTATATAAGATCGGAAGATTATAAATGCAAAAGATGAATTAAAAATCCTTCTAGCTCAATTGGTAAAGACCCATGTACAAAATGTGGGCGTCCCGGGTTCTACTCCTTGGAAGCGCAAAGAAATTCACTCAATTAAATAAGGCTGGGGCAGGTCGGGTTGACCTGGGTAATATGGGTTGGGTTAAAAATTTTTTGTGACCCAAAACCATATGACCTATAGCGGCGACATATATGTTGCCGCTATAGGTATCATCGCTATAGTTCAGATAGTCGTCGCTAGGAGGTTATAGGTACGGGCTTATAGTAACAAAATTGTCGTCGCAAAAAATCGTCGCAATAGACCTATTGTGGCGACTTTTCATCCTATGTCACCGCTGTACGACATATTTGTTGTAGTCCTAGTCCTACACACTCCCACCAATAGTCGACACGCCCTTCAAGCATGAATTCCGTACATAACACTTTCTGATTAACAGGGCATGAGATGTGGCGGAAGATCCTCTCATTAGACCTTATCCACTTTTCCGCGGCCAAGGGATTATTGCCACCATCAAACTTGGGCAACATGCTTCTACGAAACTACTCAACAATGGACTGGGATGGGGTAGCTTGAGCTGTAGGAGTGCCTTGTCTGAGGTCTTGCACTATTTGGAGCAAATTGCTCATCAGGTTGGCTTGTGTATTTCCTCGTGCCATTTCCTTTACACAGGAATTCAAAACGAGTTTATCTCCATTGTTATCAAACTATAACACAAGCATTCATGCATAATAAGTAAAACCATTCATCATTAATAAGACAAGACGGAACTTTATTTCATTAATCACTGAAAATCCTTAAATGAGGAGTACAAAATGTCTTAAATGAATGAATAAAACTGTAAACTGAAATATATTTTGTCATAACTATAGTTTCCATCTATTAATCCTACCCCTTACTCATCTAACCATCCATTCCCCCCACTGCCCACCGGCGGCGTATTGGGGGTGTAAGTAAAGGTGCTTTCGCCCAGCGATGTACTGAGGGTATACTCATATGGCTCATATACTCTGGACTTTGCATTAGACACCTTATGGTCCTCGTCAAGGGCTATCACCTCTTCTTCCTCATCCTCCTGCGCTGGTTTGGGAATGAGTATTGGCATAGGTGCCCCCTCCCCCTCCACGCATCACCAGGTTGTCACAGAAGGTCTGATAATGAAAGTCTACCCCATAGCACCTCTTCAACTCCTTAAACAGTTGAGCGACCCGTAGGCACCGTTCCTCTAGAAATGTTGATATCAGGTGACCAATAGAGTCTGCATTATTTGTCCAGAATCCACTGGCAATGGTTTCATGGCGTGCCATGTTATACCTAAGTATATGCTCCGATATAGTGACTCCAGGCTCAAACCTATATGACATGTATCTATGGAAGATCGTATCAGTCCTTGCCCTAAATTCCTTCGTCCTACTTCTCGTCGTAGGTGCCATATGTAAAGGTACTGTTTATGCAAAGTGTAGCTAAGTACTACTATTTTGTCAAATTAAGCTAATTTTGAGGACTAAGAAGTTATTAAATCTTTTCTTACTTAAAATAATTACATATTATGGCCAATTGTGCTCAACCTCGATTCTTTCATAAAGTCAAATACAATTTCTTTCTCAAATATCTGTCTCATAAAGTCTCATAAATAATATGTATTTGACATAACATCATAAATACTTTCAAAATAAATAATTATCTCAAACCAATAAATCTTTTTTCCCCTTTAGAGTCAGCAGAGGAAGCAATGACAGTGGCAACCTATAAAAATCCTTGACTTCAATTTAATGAAATTTTTTTTTTTTTGAAGTTTTTACAAGTCTGTAGAAATGTAGACCTTGCTCTGGTACCAAGCTGTGACGACCCTTTCCACTTTGACATGATATTATCTGCTGTGAGCCAAGCCCGCACAGTTTTGCTCTTGGGTTCTCACCCAAAAGGCTTCATGTCAGATGGAGTAGGTCTCTTGGCTTATAAACTAGTCTCACTTTCTCTACCCAAGCGATGTGGGATTGAGGCTATCACAATCACCCCACCTAAGGGGGCCCAACGTCCTCGTTAGCCACACTTCAAATTGGGCTTGTTTCTGATACCATCTGTAATGACTCACTCCACTTTGACATGATATTGTACGCTTTGGGCCAAGCCCGTACGATTTTACTCTTGGGCTCTCACCCAAAAGACCTCATGTCAGATGGAGTGGGTCTCTTAACTTATAAACTAGCCTTGCTTTCTCTACCAAGCGATATGAGATTGAGGCTGTCACAAAAATAATTGAGACAAACTATGTCACGAACCTGAAGTTCGTTGACTGAAAGAACTTTATACATTGGCATGATAGGTTTGGGTATATAAGAGCAATTATGATTAGTAGTATAATTTACATGGGAACAATGAACCAAAAGATTCTTTTAGCAAATAGTTTCTCGTGTGCTGCTTGTGAGTAAGGCAAGTTAGTCATAAAATCTTCCACTATAAGGGTTAATACTGAATCTCTAATTTTCTTGAAAAGAATTCATGGAGATGTATGTGGGACGGTATACCCACTATGTAGACCATTTTATTTCGTTATAGTATTGATTGATACTTCTACTAGATGGTCCCATTTTTGCTTTCTTTCTATCAGAAATGCAGCATTTACTAAACTATTTGCTCATAGAATAAAACTAAAAAGCCCAATTCCTGAAATCAAGAAAGTTTTCCTTGATGATACTGTGAGTTTTGATCTCAAGCATTCAATCATTATTGCATGGCAATCGGAATTGAGGTTGAATATTTAGTTGTTCATGTCAACACTCAAAATGGTTTAGTAGAAATGTTTATTAAATATCTTTAAGTAATTATTAGACCATTGTCTATGAAAATAAAACTCCTCTATTTGGGATCATGTCATATTGCATGCTATAGTGATGGTTCGTATAAAGTCAATCATCTATCAGTAGTATTTTCCCTTGTGGCATATCTTTGGTTGAGAATCTAAGGTCTCTTGCTTAAAAAGTTTTGGTTGTGTTGTTCTAATACATTATTTATTAGATTGGGCCAGAAGTTCAATATTATGGAAATTTTATTATTTGGCATGACTGGTTAGACCATCCCGATTTGTTAGATCGGAAGAGCATTATCGAGAATCATGTGAAGATTAGAAGATTCTTCTATTTGAAAGGATTCTCATGTGCTGCAAGTTCTCAGACAATCTGATTATTATTAATCACTAGCTATTCGGAATTGAATTCTAAATATATCTAGAAAATGTTCAGGGTGAACTATATGGGCCCACTCACCCTACATGCAGACCGTCTAGATATTTTATGAATTTGAATCTACTGGAGGTCACATGCCAAACTCGTAACCAGAGGTTTACAAGAATATTTGCTCAATTGATTGATTCTGCGTAAAGGTTCTAGATATCGAAATAAAGACATATGTATCTTGCTAGTGATTTTTATCCTAAAAGTCATTAATTATTTATATATTGGTCGGGATATTAATTGCTTATGGTTAGCAAAATAATGTTATACGCCTCAAGTTATTTGCTACACCAAATTGAGAACAAATCATTTTATTTAAGTGATATTGATATTTCACTTACAACAGTATTCTCATATAACATGCCAATAGATTATACAATGTCCCCCATATTTGGCTTATCGTCAGGAGCCTCCATCTAAAGATGGCAAGTGCGATATGTATAGTCGCTCCACCACGCGTATTAAGATAGATATTATTATAATACTGAGAATACAAATTAGATTTAAATCCTTTTTTGTATACTTCATCCATGAAGGATGATATATTATATTATGTTTTTCTGACTATTTTTTAAATTAGATAGTCTTCTCAGCATTAAGAGGAGGAATTGATAGCTGGTAACAAGTATATGAAGTGCGTAATTATAATCTTCATATGTATTATGCAAACATGGGGTTTGTAATGGTATCCATTTTAAATTACTGACTGCATAGTTACCAATAAATGTACTATGTTAAATGCTCCAACTTAGATAGATATAAAATTCTATAAGAGGATTTGAGATATTAATGGTATGCCTAAAGCATGACATGGTCGATTCCAAAATAAACATCCATGAAAAGGAATATGGATCAGATGCTTCTGATGGTCCTTTTGAGGCATATACTCCAGAAGAGTATACTTACATAACTAATTAAAAAATCCTTAGAGGCACAGGAGGTACCCGAAATTACTGAAATAAAGAGATCTCAATAAGTTATGTCTATACTGAGACCAGATGGAATTGACAAGAAATAATAGTCGACTACATATACTTATGAGCTCAATAAATAGCGAGAATGATGAATCAAATTTCATCAAAATCATTGACATTGAATATTGGCCAAGATAAAAAGACAATCCTTCATATTGTAATAATGTCAATGATATAATGATCGATAGTTATGTTAAAAGAACATTAAATATATGGTGGATGTTATTGAAACCTAAACTTTCATTCGACTGACAATATATGAAAATATATCATTAGATTTGAGATGCTTGAATGAAGGATATAAAGAACTTAAAGCTCTTGTATACATTTCCAGATAATATAAGGGAGATACGCGTTGTACTCTTTTTCCCTTAGCTAAGGTTTTGTCCCAATGGGTTTTCCTAGCAAAGTTTTTAATGGGACAACATCGATGACGTATCCAAAGAATAATGTACTCTTTTTCCTTCACTTGGTTTTTTTTCCACAGGCTTTTTTTCTTGTAAGGTTTTAACGAGGCATATTATTTGTGAAATAAATATCTGTGACATATATGATATCAACCCTCGATATAAAACTCCTCAAGAGTTGATACTCTGCCTGAAGCAGAATATATTTCAAAGTATTGAAGATATTGGAGAGATATGGACGGTTAAACACAAGAACCATTGTTGGCTGAAATCAGATAGAGCAACTGTACTCTTTTTCCTTCTATCAGTTTTTGTTCCACCGGGTTTTTCTGGCAAGGTTTTAATGAGGCAGTACTTAGACACTCCAAAGTTGATTAGAATTAATTATATTATTTTCCTTAGTTTGGTAGATTTTTCCTATTGGGTTTTTCCTAAACATGATTTTTGATTAAACAATTATTGTGTAGAGCAGTCATTCAAGAGGAAGCGTTGTAAATAAATTAATTATAGTGTGAATGACTAGTTTGCCCTCATTCCCGGTTTCTTTTCTTGTGTTCCAAGTCTTTCTTGGTTAGCACATATGTACGTGTATTAACAGGCCTCCTATGTTGTGAATGATACAATTCAAGAGTTCTCTCCAACTTTTTTCTCTATTTTCCCATTCTTTTCTTCTAGTTTATAATAGTATTAAAATATTTTGAATTAAATAATCAAAAAACTTTGAGTATAGGTTAGTCCAGCAAAATATCTAAGAAGATAAGATACATCCAGTATAAAAATCTGGAATCAGAGATCATATTCATCGATTAGCAAAAGATAATAATAAATCAAAAATGATTTGCAAAACTTCTTAGAAAGATTCTTGAAGATAAGAATATATAAAAATTATAATCTCAGATTAATTTTAAAAAAGGGAAATATTGATCTACAAATGATGTAAAAATGAAATATAAAAATGATATAAGTAATAGATAAATGTAATAAAAAATAATTAAATAAGTTATGAAATAAAGGGATGAGACTGAATAATGAAATGAATGTCCAAGATGTCTTCACATAATTTATCAAGTGAAATAGGCGGGAAAACAAAAATAGTAATAACATTAGTATTTTGAGTGTGTGTGTGTAGATAAGTCACTTAAACATTCTTTTTAATACAAATGAGACATAAGGGATGGGTAAGTATGATTCGAACTTAGGACCTCTTGTCTGAATTGTAAGTATCTAGCCACTATACTACAATTCAAACAACAAGTCACGTTTTTTTTTTTTTTTTTGGAACTAGCCACAAGTCACTTAAACATTATTAAAACTATGTTTTTGAAAGAGTATAGCATGTTGCATCTGTAGTTGTCATCAACTTCAACTTTCACCAGTCCAAAGTTCTTGTTCAACTAGTTCTCACCCCCTATGGTTTCCAAGTAAACAATTACCGTTAAACATTGCAAATCAATTCCTTTCGGAGAAGAAAAAGGAAAAAAGAAAATTGACTATTAATAACTTAAATGACACTGCTGCTTTAAATGAATCGACGTGGCTGTCTTTTCGATTTTTGTACGATTCTTTCTATTTAAAAAATTAGTGCTAAATCACCTAATTCATCAAATTTTCAATAAAAGTCGATTTTCCGAGTAGAAGTCAATGTCCTTACAAATAGGTCCCTCGATCAATCCATTGAATTTTCAAAAGGAAATCTCCTAAAGGTTCAATTCCGCTCTCTTACACTCCCTTTGTAATATCTTAACGCCACCCCCACAAAAAAAAAAAAAAGGAGAGAGAGAAAAGAAAAATAGAAAAGAAAAAGAAGAAGAAGAGAAAAATTAAAAAGGGGGGAAAATGCCCATACAATTTCCCATTTCACTAGAGTGCACAAAGAGTAAATAATGATATATTTTTAAAACTCGTACCAACATTTTGCTATCTTCTCTTGAAAATATAAGTATTCATGGAGGTTCAAATTGGGCATGACCTCACAGCTTGTGCTTTGCTGTAAGGGCAAAATACAAAATTTGAGAAATGATGAAGTGGAATATCTCAAAAGAGTAATGCTATTTAGCACTACTGGTGCTTGACACCATATCAAAGTGGCACTAAATGATAAGTTGAATTAAGTGGGTCATTTATTTATTTATTTATTTTCACTTATCATTTAATACCACATTGGATGCCACCTAGACTGGTGTCAAGCACCACTGGTGCTACATAGCATTATTCATCTCAAAAATAGGAGAAAGGCAATAAACTAAAATTTCAAACATTTTTTCCTCTTATTTCTCTTCAGGAGAAAACTATAAATTTACCCAAAAAAAGTGTGATTATTTGTGATGTCCACAAATTGTACTTCTCAAAGACTTGGACATTCACTACCACATTCAATGATTCTCAATTATTACTATCACACATTAACGTGTCTAGGGTTTGATATATGTCAAATCTTGGTTCATGAACCTCGGACATATAATTTCTTTCTAAAATTCAATTTCTTAGCTTTTATGGATCAATATTAAATATAACAAGACAAAAAAAAAAATCTTTGTAGATGTAGATGAATTTCGCTGAAGATCGTAACCTTTGGAATCAAAATACTCCAATTGTTTTTATTCATGTTATTGCACCATGAAGAAAGAAAAGAACAAAAAAGAAAACAAATTACGTAACGTCACTTGATAGAAACAAGTAATTTGGTATGAAAAGAATTTGATATTCTAATAAAAAATTTCTTTTTGAAAAGACATCTTGATTCGGTTAATATTAATCTTGACTTTTAATGTGTAAAAAATTTAATTTTAAAGCTTTTGTTAAGTGTAAAACTTACACTAATTGTTAAATTTTTTTATGAAGGAGGTTGAGTTTAAATCGTATATCTTAAACTAGTTATTATTTATTTTTAAAACAATGAAGCTAAAGTTGGACCATTTGTGTTAATCTTTGCTTTCTATTATGTTTCTTTTTTCTTTTTATTTTATGGTGTAGTTTGTTTGTGCCATAAAGAAACAAAAGAATATTAATTAAAATAAAATAAGAAAGGAATAAATTTCCTTCTAAAAATGCAGTACAAAATATTCTAGACTCGCAAGTGTCACATGTTTAATCAGGACGTTTGCTAAAGTGCAAATTATTTTAACTATAAAACTATACTAGTTTCAAAACATTTGCTATCCATCATATTCTCACCTGGTGACCATAGATCATATACTATTTAATCTGACTCCGAGATTTATTCTCTTTCTTATCAAACCATATACATCATATTTCTCACTTATTACATATATATATATTTAATAGTGGAAGCGTAGTGTTACTCGAATAAAGTACTATCTTACGGTACACTCGTACTTTCTATTAATTTTTCTTAATGGCAGTTTGTTCCATTCAACTATTGAACTAGATATGTTACATAAAAGGTCATTCAAGTATTATATTTATAATATGTTCCTCAAAGAGTATAAATTGTGTTTCCCATATTTGTTATGACATCAACTTTCAATATGGGAAAACTTTCACTAACTAAACATTTTAGTTAATTAATTTGGACATACAATAGCTGCTTTCAGTAAAGGTCAATCATTTCGATTTTTTTTATGTCGTTTTTATTATTTTAATATTTACAATTTTAAAGTAAAAATTGCAACCAGTGACGTGTTAAGATCTATTTCTCTATTATCCTACCCTCTTGCAAGTTTAATTTATTTTACATCTACTGTTTGGTGCTGGCAAAATAGCTACATAGTCAAATTCGTGTGATTAAGATACATTGCTTTTATGCATCTCTAATGGGAAGTAGATTTTTTTTTTTAAAAAACTTAAATTACGAGGGGATGTAGAGGAGTGAAGTCAAACCTAACCTAAGGTGTGAAAAGTTAATATAGATACTATCAGACCATATAGATTTTAACTAATGTTATATATCAGTTAACCCAACAACCTACGAACCCATGGAGGCCCCTAATAGGATTAACCCGCAGCACCTAATCAGGTCATAGAGGCGGGCATAGAGCAATATTTTTTGCCTCGCCATGGGTCCAGGGTTGTTTGGTATAGCCTAGAACTACCCTGGACCCGTGACCTCTAGAGAATTTTCTTTCTTTTTTTTTTTTTTTTAATAAATTTAGTTCAAAAAATGTGCGGGAGACCTCTTGGATGTACTAGACCACTTGGGTCTTGGCAAAAATGTATAGGAAGTTAAATCTAATCAGAGAAACATCAAATAATTAAAAAATAGACAAAGTCTTGTTCTTTTTAAATTTTATGTTGTAAGGTAAAAAAATTTTAGAGGTTTCAATTCTTTATGATATTTAATTCATCTATTGTTTAATTCTACGTACCATAGTTGATGGGTATTCGACTATAGTTTATGGTATCCAGTTCATCTTTTATATTGCACTCGTCAGTTGATAATGCATTATGCATAACATTGATTAAAAAGGGGAAAACTCATGGGTCCTTTTGTGCATCATGGCCCCGACCTGCATTGACCCGCCCAATGAATGTGTGGGTTTGGGATGAGTTTGGGGCAACCTCAAGACTCATGGGGTGGATCCAAGGCATGGCCAACCCGTCCGGTACCCTCTCCATTGCTATTCCTACTTTTAATTTACATTTGATATAGATATTTCTTTTTACACCGAATAAATTAAGGGAAAGAATGAAAGAAATGAGAGAAGATCAGTACATATAATATTTCATTTTGGGATTAACATATGATATTTCATTTTCATCATAACTCGATTTTCATCACATGCGTGGCGCAGGAAGAATACATATTAAATAATTTAAAAAATAAATAATATGAAATTTTATAAGTTTTTTTTTTTTAATATGGTGGAAAATCTAGAAAGAAGGAGAAAGGATGTAAACTAAAATTTGAGACATTTTTTTTCCTATTATTTCTCTTCGAGAGCAACTGTAAATTCCAAACCCCCCACCCCCAACAAAAAAAAAAATAGGTGGTTATTTGTGATGTTCACATATCACTGACACGTTCGTTCAGTGATTCTCAGTTCTTGTTATTACATACTAACGTGTCTAGGATTTGATATATGCTAAATTCTTAATTTATGAACCTTGGACCAATGACTTCTTTATCCAAATTTCAAATTTTAGCTTTTATGGATCAATATTAAATATAACGAGAGAAAAATTTCTTTGATGAATTTCGCGGAAGGTCATAACTGTTGGAATCAAAATACTCCAATTGTTTTTGTGACAGCCTCAATCCCACATCGCTTGGGTAGAGAAAGAAAGACCAGTTTATATGTCAAGAGACCCACTCCATCTGACATGAGGCATTTTGGGGTAGAAGCCCAAGAGCAAAACCGTGCGAGCTAGGCCCAAAGCGGACAATATCATGTCAAAGTGGAGCGGGTCGTTACAGATGGTATCAGAGCAGAGCCCAACCGGAAGTGTGGCCAACGAGGATGTTGGGCCCCCACGTTGGGCCCCCTTAGGTGGGGTGATTGTGACAGCCTCAATCCCACATCGCTTGGGTAGAGAAAGAAAGACCAGTTTATATGTCAAGAGACCCACTCCATCTGACATGAGGCCTTTTGGGGTAAAAGCCCAAGAGCAAAACCGTGCAGGCTAGGCCCAAAGCGGACAATATCATGTCAAAGTGGAGCGGGTCGTTACAGTTTTTATCCTTGTTTTTGCACCATAAAGAAAGAAAACAAATTAAACATAAAGTAACTTGATAGAACCAATTAAATTGGTACGAAAAGAACTTGATATTCTAATGACAAATTTCCTGTTCAAAGGACACCGTGCTTTGGTTAATATTATTCTCGACTTGTAATGTGTAAAAAATTTAATTATAAAGCATCTATTAAGTGTAAAAGTTACGCTAATCGTTAACCTTTTTTATGAAGAAGGTTAAATCGTATCTTAAACTAGTTAATCACGATTATCCTCGTTATTATTTTAGAAATAATAAAAAAAAGGGAAAAAGCTAAAGTTGGACCACTTGTGTTAATCTTTGCCTCTGTTATGTTTCTTTTTCTCCCCCCTTTCTTTTTATGGTGCAGTTTGTTTGTGCCATGAGAAAGAAAAGAATATGCTAATTAATTAAAAATAAAATAAAAGGAATAAAGCTCTTTCTAAAAAACCAGCGGCAAAATATTCTAGACTTGCAAAGATCACAATTCTGATTTGGAAGTTTGCTAGAGTGCAAATATTTTAGCTATAAAACTACGCTAGTTGGAAACATTAGTTACCCATCACATTCTCACTTGGCTATCAGAAAGATATAATATTAATCCAACACCAGGATTTATGCTCTTTTTTTATCAACCCAGATATATCATATATCTCATTTATTACCTATATATTTGATAGTGGAAGCCTAGTGACACTCGAATAAGGCGCTATCTTAAGGTACGTTCATGCTCTCTAGTAATTTTTTTAGTTGCAGTTTGTTCCATTCAACTGTTGATCTAGATATGTTACATCAAAGTTATTTAAATAACATATATTTATAATATGTTCCTCAAAGAGTATTAGTTGTTCCCATATTTGTAATCAGGGATGGATCTAGAGGCGGGCTGGCATGGGCTTCAGCCGTGTTGACCCGAAAAATTTTGAGATTTTATATCAAAAAAATTAAAAAAAAAATTATTGTAGCCTATATCGATTGTCATTTTTTCATATTATAGCCTGTATCCATCCCTGTTTGTAATGACATCAACTTTCAATATGGTAAAACTTCCATGTTGAATCGTTGGTTATATGTTTTGTCCTTTAAGAAAATAATAAGCACTAATTAAACATTGTAACTAACAAGTTACAACGACTTGAATGATAATAGTTGGTTTCAGTAAATCCACGATTTCGATTTTGATATCATATTTATTTTATTCATCTCTATAATTTTCAAGTAAAAATTGCAATCGGCAACAGTAGATATCTATTTCTCTCTTATTCAATCGCTTCTACAAGCTTAATGTCTTTTACACATTATTGTAGATTTAGAAAGTAAGCAAGACTATTATTAACAAAAGATTTGATACCAAACTTGGACAAAATATATAACTTCTTGCTTCTCTCTCACTATGCACTCTTTATTGCACTCTAACTCACTCATCACTCCACTCTTTCACACACACTCAAATGTATGGCTGGTTTAGGTATTTATAGACAATGAATGGCGGTGGTCTTGTCTCTAGAAAACTCCATGCATGTCGGCTGCGTTCCTTCTTGGCTGCTTCCTTTTTCTTGCAACTTGCTATATTTTATTCTCATTTTCTTATACAACTTACTGCTCCAGATTTTTCAAGAAAATGTTGGCTGCCATTTGAATCTTCTCGGCTGCTTCCTTCTTTTATTATTTATTTGCAACTTGATGCTCTAGATTCTTCAAATAACAGCAATGCAATTTTATCTCCAAAATTCTAGAAATGTTGGTGATGATCTTCA
>CAVNYN010194157.1:189-36434 GCA_963692815.1 Nyctanthes arbor-tristis
TTATCTGCTAACCTTGTAGGTTGTTCCCCATATAGAAACATCCTCCTGTAGTACTCTTTCTATCATCAACATTCCCAGCCCAATCTGCATCTGAGGATCTAGCAAGATTAGCACTGATATCCTTAGAAAACCATATGCTATACTCTGTTGTTCTACTGACATATCTGATAATCCTTTTAACCACAGACAGATGTGTCTCTCTCAGCTTCGACTGATATCTTGCACACACACCTACGTTGAAGGATATCTCTGACCTACTTGCTGTCAGATAGAGTAAACTCCCAATCATGCTACGATAAAGAGTAGGATCAGTTGCCTTAACTTGATCATCTTTTGACAATTTCAGATTAGTAGTCATTGGAGTTCTCATAGGTTTTGAATCTTCCAAGCCAAACTTCTTTACCATATTTCTAGCATACTATACCAGATATGTCTTGCTTCACCTGTAATCCCAGAAAGAATGTACGTTCACTTACTCATCTCAAATTTTGTTTGTATTGCCTTGACAAATTCCTTTGTCTTGGCTTTTGAAGTAGATCCAAATACAATATCATCCACATAAATTTGAGCAACAATAATTCCTATTTTCAGTGGCTTGATGAATAAGGTCTTGTCAGTACCTCCTTTATTGTAGCCTTGTTCAAGAAGAAATGTAGTGAGTCTTTCATACCAAGCTCTGGGAGCTTGTTTTAAGCCATATAAAGCTTTCCTCAACCTGTACACATGTTCAAGATATTGTGGATCAGTGAATCCTGGTGGTTGCTGAACATATGCTTCCTCGTTCAGAATGCCATTCAAAAATGCACTTTTCACATCCATCTGATATAGCTTGAAATCCACATGACATGCTACTGCAAGTGGTAATCTGATCAATTCAAGTCTGGCCACTGGTGCAAATGTCTCATCAAAGTCTATCTCTTCCATCTGGGTATAGCCTTGAGCCACAAGTCTTGCTTTGTTCTTGATGATCTTACCTTGCTCATCTGACTTATTTTTTAAGACCCACTTTGTTCCAATAACGTTACCATCAGAGGGGTCTTGGTACTAGTTTCCAAACTTGATTCCTTTCAAACTTATTCAATTCCTCTTGCATTGTTTGAACCCAATTGCCATCTTTTAAAGCTTTATTCACATTTTTTAGGTTCAACTATTGAAATGAAGTACATGTGACCAAATTATTGTTGAAATTTTATCCTAGCCACCATCCCTTCTTTTCTAAATAGCACGTTGTCAACTGGATATGCCTTCTGGATTCTGGTAGATGGTCGTCTAAATTTTGGTTCTAATTCAAGTTCAGATTCATATTCAGATTCAGATTCTACAGTGTGTTCATTTTGACCTCGGCAGGATGTATCTCGTTCAATTTACCTATCATGATGCGGTTGTCTGAGGCAGGATGTGTTCTAACTCAATTTGGTCAATCTGATTCTGTAATGTGATGACTTTTAGATTTTCAATTTCATGTTCCTGTGAATAAACGGAGTAGTCAGTGGTATCATCAATTTTAACATTTAAAGACTCAACAATATTCTGAGTTCTCATATTATAAATCCTAGAATTCTCAGAATATCCAACAAAGACTCCTTCATCAGATTTGACATCAAATTTACCTAGGTGATCTTTATCATTCAAAATATAGCATTTACTACAAAAAACATGAAAATAGCTCAACCTAAGTTTTCTGCCTTTCCAAATTTCATATGGAGTCTGATTAGTTCTAGGTCTAAGTGTCACTCTGTTAATGATGTAACATGTAGTGTTGATTGCTTCATCCCATAACTTAATAGGTAATTTCTTACTATTAAGCATAACTTTAGCCATTTCCTGCAAGTTTCTATTTTTCCTTTCAGCTACACCATTTTGTTTAGGGGTTCTAGGTGCAGAGAATTCATGCATGACACCATATTTATCACAAAAATCAGAAAAATAAGAATTATCAAACTCTTTGTCATGATCACTTCTGATTATTTTCAATGTAACACCTTCATCAGGTTTTTCATTTGAAAGCTTCTGGAACAAAACACAAAATCTGTCAAATGTATTAGACTTTTCTCTAATGAAATCAACCCAAGTATATCTAGAAAAATCATCAACACAGACATATATGTACCTTTTACCACCAATACTTTCAGTTTGGATAGGATCCATCAGATCCATGTGTATGAGTTCAAGTACATTGGAGGTAGACAGGTGCTGACCTACTTTGTGTGAATTCCTGGTTTACTTACCTTTCTGGTATGGTTCACATATGCTTTAAGGGATGGTTTTCAATTCTGGAATACATCTAACAGCTCCACTTTTAGTCAATCTGAGTAGACTTTGATAGTTCGTATGACCCAATCTCTTGTGCCAAAGTTCTGCAGGGTTAGTGCTAGCAATTTTGCAAGTAAGTTTTGGATTCAATACATAACATTTATCACTAGACCTAACAACTTTGAGTAAAGTTTGTCCAAGCGAGTTTGAATATGGATCAAGATAAAAAAAAAACTTTACATTCAGCTTCAGAAAAGAGCACTCTGAGATTATCATCACATAATTGACCAACACTCAAGAGATTTGTCTTTAGTCGAAATACATATAGAACATCTTTTAGAGCGGGTAAGCCTTCAATAGAGATATATCCAGATCTTTCAATGTGACCTTGAAGTCCATCACCAAATGTGACTATACTTGTTTCACCTCTTTGAAAGTTAGTTAACAGATTCAAGTCACCTGTCATGTCACCTCTTAGGGATTAAAGTACTTAAAGAAAGTATAACAACATAACTCTTGTACTCACTCTTTTTCACCCAAACCTGTTTTACCTTACCTTTTGCTTCAAATATTTTGACTTTGTGTATGTTGATCAAATATATGCATTTTTGATAAGTAAAAACATCATGACCAAATTCACCACAAAAGTTACAATTTACTTGTTTGACCTTACCATACACGTTGAAGTTTTGACAGTAACAGGTTGTTTTCTGGTATTCTTCTGTTGTTGTTTTAGTAGACTGTTCTTCTGAACAATTTTGCTCGAAGAGGATCCAGATGTATCCTGCTTAGGTCCAGAATTCTGTTTTTGTCCTGCAGGTTCTTTTTGGAAATTTTCCCCTGATTATTTCACGAAAACTGTCTGCTGGACAGCTTTTCCTTTTCCTTCATATCCTAGTCCAGACGTATCCTCTGAAGGTTTTCTATACTTCAGGACTTCATTCAACCTTGCAGCTCCAATTGTCAACTTTTGATCCTCTCATTGGCATGCTCTAGATCAGTTTTTAGTTGATTAATCTACTCATGTTTTTTATCAACAGATTTGTACAGATCCTTTGTTTATCATCGAAAAACTCCATCATGACTTGAAGCATGTCAGATTTATCTTGTTCTATAATAAGTTGACTATGTAGTACTGCGCAGTTTGGATTGGATTTATCCTCACTAGAAGATGATTTTGCAGTGTTAGCGGTGAGGCAGTTTGTAGAACCGGACTGAGGCTGGATATGTGCTGTCAGGATAGTAATCTGTTCTTCTGATGATGTTTCTGATCCTGAGCCAGACATGTCCTCCTCGTCTTCACTCCAGGAAACTTTCATGACCTTTTTGCCTTTCTTCTTTTGAGTATTTGCATTTGAGTATTTGCACATTCTACTGCAATATGGCCGTAGCCTTCACATTCATTGCATTTGATTCTTCTTACAGTTTGTGTCTTAGGCATGAAGTTACTCCTGGGTTTCCTGTAGCTAGATTTCCTCTGTTGATATGGTTGTTACTCACCATCTTGATTCTGATTTTGTTTTTGAGATGGTTTCTGAGGTTTGTATTGATTTTTGAATTTCCCACCTCTTTGCTGTTTGTTCTTCAATAACCTTTTGAATTGCTTAGTGAGAAGTGCCATGTTATCATCATTATTTGTATCTTCCTCTGTCTTAGAATCTTCCACCTTGCTTTTGAATGCAATCCCGGGTTCCTTTTCCTTTTTCCTTTTGGACATGTTTAGCTTGTATGTTAACAAGGATCCTATAAGCTCGTCAACACGCATCTCGTCCAGGTCTTTGCTTTCTTCAATGGCAGTGACCTTCATATGGAATTTGTCTCAAAGAGATCGTAGAATGTGCTCTTCCGATCTCGATTAGAATATATCTTGCCTAGAGCCTATGCCTGATTAGTGATCTCAAGCAACCGTACATAATAGTCCTTGAATTCTTCATTGTCCTTCATTGTGATTTGGTCAAACTCAGGAGTGAGCATCTAGAGCCTTGAGGACTTGACTGCAGTTGTTCATTTATTAGCAACTTGAAGAGTATCCCAAGCTTCCTTAGCAGTCCTGTAATTAGTAACAAGTTTAAACTGACTTTGATCTATAAAGGAAAAATAGCATTTAAAGTTTTAGAATTCCATCTATATGTAGTATTTTCTTCAGCAGTAAATTAAGCATTGGGCTTAACAGCAACAATACCATCTGCAGCAGTGACAGTGGGTGCTGTGTAACCAGTATGAATAGAAGTCCAAGCTCTATTATCAATAGGCTGAATATAAATTTACATGCAAACTTTCCAATAAGCATAATTAGACCCGTCTAGAATAGGTGGTTTAACAGAAGATGTATCCATGTCATAGATAAACCTGATCTCACTAATAACTTAAGTGAACCCGCTCTGATACCAACTGTGAATACGATGGTTATTTAGACTTTAATCAGGATGTATCATACCTAGCTATTTAACAATAATTCTAGTGTAAAGTATAACGCGACCTAGATGTGTCTAGCTCGGGTATGTATGCGGAAATTAAAAACATCAGAATTGTTGACGCAGAAACCCAAATGGGAAAACTGCGGGCACCTTTGCCACAGGAGAAACAATCCACTAACACAGATAAGAATTTAGTACAGCTTGAGAGACTTAATTAGTGATATCGCAATATACACTAAACATTCAAAAGGAAAAACTTATAAAAGAAACTCCCTTCTTTACGCCTTTTGACATGTGGCAACGTGCGCTGCTCTTATCCTCTCGCTATCGCGCTCACACGGGAACGTACATCAAGCCTCCTAGAATCCACCTGGACTTATCGTGGGAAACGAGAACGCTTAACACTCTTCAATCTTGTGTGAATCGTCCATCGCACATATATGATCTTCAATCAATGCACTATGTAGGGTTTTGCCAAACAAACACGATTCTAAGACATGTAGGTCCGAATTGCAAGAATCATGACTCTTGTGGGTTTTTGGCTATGTGTTTGTTTTCCTCTTTGCGGTCGAGCTCTCAAAATATTGCAAGAATAATTATTGCTCGTCTCAGTCACCTTCTCGTTCGACTTACAAGAAGAATAAATAGGATAAGACTTTGAATTCTTGTGCAAGATAAGAATTAAAGTTACCAAATCCAAGTAGAACACGATAAGGAAAGTTAGAATCATAATATACCTTAAACACATAAACTTTCCTAGTCTAAAACAAACTTGTCATATAAGAAGTTAAACCCTAATGAAATATGGTAACTAATATATAACACAAATTAGGCAACTTTAAAACTTGCATGAAACTAATGTTCTTGTACCTCAAGAAAGGTGCACACGCCCCAACCTTTCTAATCTCGGCTAAGACACGATTTAACTTAAAATTTGCATGCTAAAATAATATAACACGTTACACAAGTCATGCATAATAAGTCATAAATATTTTGACACTTAGTAAAAATTAAGAATGCCAAATAACAAACAATTTTGTACTAACATTCTTGTTCTTGTTCTAGTTCTTTTTTTTTTATTATTATTATTTTTTAAAGGAACATGAGTAGTAATAGAATTCTTATCCATGAATAAAGAGGACAAATTTATGTCCTACTGGGAAGGAGGTGGCCAAATTACCCATCCCTAGGTAGGAATTCGGCTCCCCTCCAATATTATGTCACGTATGCACACATGTATAGCAGGCAGGCAAAATAAATTTTCTGAATTCTCATTTTCATAATCCAAAACATGTATACCGGTCCAATTTAGCCTCACCGATTTATAAAGTATTGCTGTTAGGAGTCTTCGATTTCTTTTTTTTTTTTATTTTTTTGTAAAATAAAATGAGTGACAATTTGTTGGTCAAAGTTAGTGTTTCTTGAGGAGTTAATTGCCGAAGTGACACTGTACTTTCAAAAAATTATCTCAAATATTATTGTATTTTAAAACTTATCCAAAATGTCACTGTACATCTAAAAAATTATCTCAAATGTCATTGTACTTTAAAGCTCACCAGATATGCTACTGAACTTGTGAAAGTGTCATCCTGTTTGCCGCCACCGTTAAAAGATATTACTGACTTAATGAACATGACTAATAGAATTTATCACGTGGTATCTTGACTGTTATTTTTTTAACCGGGTATTGACCGAGTGGCAAATAACATAACATTTTCACAAATTAGGTAGTATATGAGGAAAATTTATAAAACTTTATAAAGTTTTAGTGCTATTGTACTTTGTAAAACTTTTCTCATATGTCACTAAACTTGTGGAAATATTATCTCATTTGCCACTCGGTCAATACTCAGTTAAAAATAACGGTAAAGATGTCATGCAATAAATTTCGTTAGCCATGTCATCAAGTCCGTTACATTTTTTAACGGGGGTGGCAAACAGGATAACACTTTCACAAGTTCAGTGGCATATCGGGTGATTTTTAAAATACAATGGATTTGAGAAAACTTTTTGGAAATATAGTGACATTTCGAGTAAGTTTTAAAATATAATGATATTTGAGATAATTTTCTAAAAATACTATGACATTTCAAGTAATTAACTCTTTTTTGGGGAACTTAAGTTTGGGAGGACTAGGTGGCACAAAAGTAATCATGACTGTATTGCGTTGATTTGATACTGGCTTAAATGTAATTTCCGTTTTGTTTTTCATTTTTTTTTTTTTTTTGTGCATTTCGTTCTTCTCTCTCCTGGTTCAATTTGTTTATCTTAATTTAATGTTAGAATTTACATTCTTACAATATCTGTAAATGCTTAACTAATTTACGTTTTATATTATACTATGAAATCAATAAATTTCATTCTCAACAATTTACAATAGGGTAAAAAAATTTCACTGGTGTTGACCCGAACCCCCCTTCCAAATTTCACATCTAGATTTAGCTAGGCCCTTTGTCAATTCCTAGCTTCTTCCCTTAGATTGAATTTTCTGAAACCTATTTAATCTCCTCTATAACTTGATAAATTCAAATCTTCGTATTTAGACAAAAAAAAAAAAAACACTATAAGATTAGTGAGATTACAATGAACAAACATATTGTATTTATATAATGTATGACTTCGTCCCTTAACTTGCCTCTACATAATGACTCGTTGGAGCTGATCATCTTTGAAATCCTAGCTTGTACTCACTTTTAATCCTTAATATATCGGGCTAAATTGCTCGTTGAAGCAAGTTTTCCATTGACAAGAGAGGATTAAGTTGCTCATTGAAGCGAACCATTTTTTATTTTATTTTATTTTTTTAAAGAGTAGACAATTTTGTGGAAGAGGTAGACGATGTGTGATCCCATGAGTGTCCAGATTTGTTTGTATATTGTTGCTCTGATATCATGAAGAATGAAACTAAATTAGAGAGAATAAAGAAGAGGAGCAACGTACCATAATAAATACTTACGAGTTCTAGGAATGTTTAGACTCGTTAGAGTATTGCTTAATTCTCCAATATCATATATGTCATGACTTGAAGATCAATTAAACGAAACTAAATTGGAGAGAACAATAATAAAAATTTAAGGTTTGATCCTTAAAAGCCAACATGTTAATAAGAGGAATACCATAGGTACTTTATAAGTTGGCTATTTAATTTGTATTCGTTCAATATGAGACTTTATCCCTTAACTCACATAACAATAGTTAGCTTTCTTGTGCACATACAAAACATACTAAGTTTAATGTGCACAAAACAATTAAATTACTTGTGCATATATGTATTAAACAAATTGAGTACTTTAATTGTACATTCATTGGTTAAAACAAAATAATCTAATTTCCTAGATCGAACGATATCCTCATTATCTGGAGATGATCTTGTATTTGCTGCCAACTACGAAACTAGCAACTGCAACCAGACGTGTGCTCTTCCGATCTTATGAATCTGAGCTTGCAGCTGAGCAAATCTATCATCATATCCTGTTGGCTTGATGCTAGCCTTGCTGGATCCATTTATATCCCTCAAGATAAGACCAGCACCGTGCCGGCAGCCTATTTGGCACGCTCATCAACCGAGCCCCCAAGTAGATGCTACTTCGGCGGGCTGCTGGATTTGCCTTTCCCGACAAAGTTGCTCCGGCGGACAAATAATAAATCAGTTAATGCTACATATACGGTGGACTTGCAAGGAAAAACTATACATGTTGAAAATACATCCATCCTTCACTTACATAATTGGCAGCAAAAAAAATATACTTGGATTTGAAAACAAATAAATAAAATAAAATAAAAAGGATTTGGAAAGAAACTAGACCGCATCAGATATTAGTGACGTAATAGTAGCGTACCTAGACGATGGTTGAAGGGGTAGTCAAAACTCGACAACCCCTCATAGAAACACTAACAAAATAAATTTTTTTTTTTAAAAGTTCTTTGAAGGTTTTAAAAAACGGGGTAGCCAAGAATCGGGGAGGCTACCCCTAAATCCCCATGGTGACCTTAATAATAATCACATTAGTTCTAAATCTGAGCCTACCATTGTTAAGAAAAAGTACAAATTAATCAAGAATGCCGAAAAAGAAGACTAATCGTTATACTCCTGGATGATATTATTATGTACTCTCCTAGTAGTTGGGGTTATCAGTTATCATTTCTTTTGTTTTCATTGAGTGGACAATAATAGCTTTCTTTTGCTTTTATTGGCTGGAGGTCAGAATTGGCCCCTCTTGAATTTGTATCTTTCCTTTCTATTTTATGAACAAAATACGCCAGCGGCGCATTTGTGCCCTTTTGATGGGCATCTTGAAGATGTTGTTTTTATAGTTCAACCACTGAGGTTTTTTTGTTTTGTGCTCCCCCCTTCATTTTGAGGGGTGTTTATTTTAATTTCTTAACATCATTATTATTAGTTTTATTTTGACAAAATAGAAAAATCGAGAATTACTCGCATTGAGTAAGTACAGACAATAAAGAAATGAACTTGAGTACAATGGTAACGGCATTTTGAGCGGCCAGTGAAGAGAAGATAGTAGCTTCGTTGGAGATGGAAGAACCATCACCAGCTAAATCCGAGAGTGCTCTAATGGCGTTGAAAGGCGTCCTTTCTTGGAGACACACAAGGGCAACTGCGGCGCTTTCCATGTCTACCGGAGTCACATTGAACTCCAAATTCAAGAATTGTCCGTACACACTATTGTCTACGAACACATTAGCACTCACTCCTCTTTTCACTTTACGTACTTTTGGAGGTCTCGGTAAACACATCGAATTTATACAACTCTTGAGGACCGTATCCTGCACACGATTATGGATGCTTCCTAAGATCTTACGTTTTGAAATAAATAAATTTGTTTTCTATTTTTTGTATGATCATCAAAGAGGTTTAATTTCTACCCTAAAGGTATAAAAAGTACAAATGGATGCCCGACTGTTTTATCTCCAATTACCTAATTTTTTGTAACAAATCATCTTCCAAAAGAGGTGGTTCAGGTGAAAAATAATTACTTCAACTTTTTGGATCTTCTGTTCAATCTTACGCATATGGGTACGATTTTTATTGCTTGGACCTCTATCTTAAAACTTTAACCTTACTAAGAGAACTATACACATTAAATAAGGGTATATAATAGAGAACCAATACTTCAACTACTTTTTAAAAAGGAAATTGAACCATATTTTGGGACGGACGAAAAAAGGAAAACTCGACCATCCTTTTGGGACGTAAGTAGTACAATTTTTTTTTTTTTTTAAAGATAATGTCCAAGTTGAATATAATAAATTAGATACATTTTGAAGAAAGAAAGGAAAAAGAAATTGAAAGAAAGAAAGGAAGGAAAAAAAAAAAAGATTGAGCAAATAAGAAGAGAACCTTGAGTTTTTCGGCAAGTGAATAGTAATGACCGTTAAAGGGAACCCAAAACGCATGCTGTTGGATTTCAGGTTGTCTATCAACGACAAATATCTCTTCTGGTTGGTACCACACGTTGTTCAAAAGGTTGTCCGACGATGAATACTTGAGCCTAATATTCGTCTCATAAACATTGTGATCGGAGAATTTAAGGTTGCCTATTTTTCTCGTATAATTGCAAGTTCATCTTCAGGTCCTTGTCCAAACCTCTGATCAGGGGACAAAAAAATGCAGGGACTTAACCAAAGTTGTTATCCATCGATAACATTTTATTTGTTCTAGTGAATTCCAAAACCTTTTCAAGGTTAGCAACTGTTGACATTACAATGCCTAATCCAAGAGATTTTACAAGAATAAAGGCCAAATAATCTCCCAAAGTGTGGAAATAACTCAAGAACTTTGCTCCAAAACCCTCCACTTGTTGTAGATGTTTTGAGCTCAGAGTTAGGACCACCCTTTGTGTATCGGAATCATGGCACCGTCTCCTTGGGGAATGGCAATCGGAAGCTCATTGGAGTTGGAGGATTTTCGCCAAAAAGACCACTCAACTCATTGCCTCTCTTTTCTCTCTTGAATAGCCAAAACCCAAACCAAACAAGAGACAAGACGATGTCTTAAAAGGAGAAGTCCCAACGGTAACAACCAATTGGGCCAAGGCTTTCAATTGTGCCCAATAGTGGATTTAAGTGAGCCACACTCACAAATCTTCACCTTGGATCACTTCAATCCATTGCCGAATTCCCCAAACAGATGTTATCCAAAAGATATGAGTATGGTCCTAATAAATCACCATCGCTCTCTCCAGCCGAGTACCTGTGGAACAATTAACCATTATCAATTTCAAGAATTGATAAACACTTAGTAAACTTACCAACTACAAGTACTTTTGCTCTAACACTTACAGGATTATCATCAGTTGCAATGTTGGAGAATTTGATAATCGGTTGCAACTGTGATTCACACATGATACAATTATCACTCAAACAGAAGAAGTAAGAAGTACTATATTTCTTTTGATCTTTATCACATACAAAGACAGAATCTACATAACCCATAAGCTCATACATATCACTTCTCTTTCCAAACACTAACCCCCGCATAACTGTCCCACCTAGGTATCTTAAAAGCCATGCAAGTACACATCAATGAAACTTACCAAAACTAACCATGAACATACCTAGGAAATTAATCACATATGCAAGAACATGTATAGTGATTATCATTGAGTACATCAAAGAAACAATGGCATTAGCGTAAGGAATCTTATTCATTACATGTTTTTCTTCATCAACTTTGGGACATTCTGTAGAGGATAAAGTCATGTGTGCATCCAATGGTAAATTGAAAAATTTAGCAAATAACATGCCATCCACATACAATAACAAAGAAATTTCACAACCAATTTTGTAGTTATTGTAACACAAACATGCATCGAATTCACTAATCTTAAGCGCACAAGCATCAAATCTCATATATCATTGCCTAGGACTCTGCTTAAAACCATGAAAGGACTTTCTAAATATGCACACAACTTTAGGCATCCCCTTCACCTCAAACCCTTGAGACTGGGACAAACTAATGACTTTCTCTACATGAAGAAAAGCAGCACTCACATCTAATTGCTCCAACTCCCAATTGAGTTCAACAAGCAAGACTAAGACTAACCAAATAGTCTTACACTTAACAACCGGGGAGAACACATCACCATAGTCAGTTCCCTCTCTCTGAGCAAATTCCTTAGCTACCAACCTAGCTTCGTATCTCGGGTCATTCTGTTCAACTTCTTCTTTCAACTTGTAGATCCACTTACACTGGACTACTTTCTGATTCCTTGGTTTTTCAACCAATTTCCAAGTCTCCTTTTTGTTCAGAGACTGGAACTCCTCCTTCATAACCTACTTCTACTTTTCAGAGTCTTTACAGTTGATAGCCTTTTCAAATGATGTAAACTCAGTAGACTCCATGGCTTCACCTGAAATTAAGACAAAGTCCATTAAATTCACAGAGATGTATTTCGGATTTTGCTTCACTTGTCTTCTTTCCTTGTCCTACACCAATTCATAATCCACTGAATTGGTACCTGCAGATATTTCTTCATCAGGGACAATAGTTTCAGGAGTTTCCAATTCAAACTCAAGTTCAGGTTGTTTATCTCTGCTTCATGATCAGATTCAACTTGAGGCTGGGTTTCACTACCCTCCGAATTAATGTCTAATTGCTTCACCTAAAACTCAATATTCTTTTCAAAAGAAAATTCCTCTTTCTCAGTCCATTTCTTTGGGATCTTGAGGCAAGACATCTCAAGTTCATTGAACTTCGCATCTCTTCTATATATAAGCTTAATGTCTCTTTCATCTAGAACCCACAATTTGTAACTCTTCACTCCCTTGGGATAGCCCAACATGATACACTTAGTAGCCTTAGGGTTCAACTTGCCCTCAACTTGGCGTGCAAAAGCCGCACAACCAAACACTCTAAGATGTGACAAATCTAGAGGTTTACCAGTCCACAATCCTTCTGGAGTTTTGAAGTTAACAACACTGGAAAGAGACCTATTTATCAAATAGGCAGTAGTACACAAGGCTTTACCCCAAAAACCTTTAGATAACACTGAGCTAATCAACAAGCATCTGACCTTATCAAGGTCTTATTCATCTTCTCAACCACCCCATTTTGCTGTGGGGTACTTCTGACAGTCCTATGTCTCCTGATACCCTTGCCCTTGCAGAATTTATCAAATTCAAAGTTGCAAAACTCTTGTCCTTTGTCAGTTCTAAAAGTTTTCACACTTCTACCCATTTGGTTCTTAACCAAGGTAAGCCAAAACTTGAATTTGCTGAAGGTTTCAGATTTGGATTTAAGGGGATATACACAAATCTTCCTCGAGTGGTTATCGACAATGGATAGAAAAAATCTGTTTCCCTAAATATGGGATGTTGGTCCCCACAAATCTACATGAATGTATCAAGAGGGTGCTTAGCATAGTGCTCATCAATCCTAAAGCTAACTCTGTGTGACTTTCCTAGAACACACATATCACAAAAGCTCAAAGGTGTAACACTATTCTTCCCTAGCAATTTCTGGTCACCAAGATATTTCAACCCTCTATTTTCAATGTGTCCCATCCTTCTATGCTAAAGATCTGACATATCCTCAACAACCGAAGATAGAGCAAAATCTTCACTCTTTAAAGCTTCACCTTAAAGGACATACAACCCATTCCTCTTTGGTCCTTTAATAACTACAAGGGATCCCTTTGAAACCTTAACGGTACCATAGTGAGACCCAAATATATAGCTTTGATCCTCTAGAACGCACATAGAAATGAGATTCCTAGCCATCCCGGGAACATACCTGACACTAAATAGGGGCAATAGCATCATTGATAGGTACTTTATAATGGTGTTTAATTTTCCCATATAGAGGTTTATTATGTGTTTTGTTATGTTAAAGTATTTATTTATGTTTAGTTTGTTTATTTGTTATAGGATCAAGGAAATAATAAAAAAAGAATCAAGTTGGAGCGTGTTTTGCAAGGATTTTAGAGTCTTTGGGACTAAGATATGAAGCAAGAAAGTTAGAAGGGCCAAAAGGAATGGAAAGAAAAGTTTTTGCACGTCAACTTTCGGTAGGAACGATTAGACGCATCAGGGGCACACCGTAGCTTGGTGTGCCAGAATTACCCCTGCTGGAAAGAAGGAAAGAGGAGGCAGATTGGCCATGTGGCTGCACGGACCCTTCTGTGCGGCCGCACGTCACTGTTCACGCGGAAATTCTTTTTATTTTTCCTTGTTCGTTCAGAACTCTTTTTTCGGAATTTCTTTTGCACAACTTTTACTAGTTTTCGTAGGGTTTTTAGATTCTATATAAAGGGGTCTAGTCTTAGGAATAAAAACACATCTCCAGACACAACAAAACACAACTTCATACTATTCTTTATTTTTGCATCAAAGACAAGACCGTTTAGAACTTGTCTTTTTTCCTTATTCGTTTAGAACTCTTTTTTTGGAATTTCTTTTGCACGACTTTTACTAGTTTTCTTAGGGTTTTTATACTCTATATAAAGGGGTCTAGTCTTAGGAATAAAAACACATCTCCAAACACAACAAAACACAACTTCATACTATTCTTTATTTTTACATCAAAGACAAGACCGGAGGAAGGCCAATTTCTTCCTTCCTCTGGTTCAAGGGGATGTTGTTGCTACTTCCTGTTCTTAATTAATCAATTTTAGTGATGTTCTTTCTTGCACTCTTGTGAAATTGATTGTGTTGTTCTACTTTTCATGCTTATGAATATTGATTGTTTGATCTAGTTTAGGCTTACTACGTTGAATGATTAATGTTCTATTGCTGGATTTGGTGTTTCAATCCTTAATTGTTGTTTCGCCTAATTTTAGTGGCAGCTAATGATTGTTAATCATTAGAGATAACACAACCTAAGTTAAATAGATCGAGCTTGTGAATTTGTTGCTTAGATTAACTTATTTTCCTAATTCTTCATGCAATCGTTGTTCTAAATCTAGAGAGCTTATTCTAAGTTATCCAAATGATTAGGTCTAATTGAAGATCTTATTTTGATTAGATATACTTAAGGGAAAATCCGGGTAGCAGAGCTTCTTGTTGCCAAGAGTTAATAGTTTTGTAAGAAAGTAGGAACAACACTACAATCGATTCATATCTTTTATGTGAAGTGCACAACTGAATTGAGAACCAGAGTTAATATTTATGTTTTATCTTTCTACTTGTGTTTTATTTGCTCTCTTCTTTCATTTTTATTAATTTTGATTCAATCTTTACAAAAACCCCCTTTCTACTAGTTGACACAAAGGATTTAGATTTATGCAACGTTCTCTGTGGGATCTGACCCTTACTATCTGCTTCTACAAGTTATTTTAAACTTAGTAGAGTAAGGTATTTATTATTTTGGCGTATTCGACATGTGACCAAGCATCCTAATGGCAATATCTCCTAACCTTTCTACAGTATGTGACGTGTCATCTCCCAAATAAGCTTTCCTAGGATCAACTTCTCTGTAGTTATAGAACCAAGATCTATGTGGACACATGTGAGTAGTGGCACCTTATCTAGGATCCACTCAAGGACAAAGTCAATACTACACACATTCATAGCTTGCAGACTCCCTTGGTCACTAGCAGTACCAGTATCAATAACTATATTGACATCCAAGTCATGAAAAGAATCAGCAACAACAACTAGGCTCTGATCATTACCCTGCTGTACTTTTTGTTTCCTGTTGGAGTTAGGACATTCTCTCTTAAAGTGCCCCAACATATTACAATTATAGCACTTTTTACCACTCTTATCCTGAGACTTAGACCTACCAGATCGGAACTTCCCTCTACTCTTCTTGCGACTAGAGCTAGAGTTACCCTCTCTAGACTCATACCGTCCCTGATGACCACTAAACAAGCTCTCCCCTCTCATGTCCCCTTGAATCTTTCTTCACCTTCAACTCTCTAGGCTTCAAAGCATCTATCACAATAGTCTGAGTCAACTTATCTCTACCATACTTGATGGCATTCCTAATATCAAGATATGAATTAGGAAGAGAGTTCAAAAAAATGACAGCGAAATCTTCATCATCATATTTCTTTTCATTGTGGGCTAACCTCTTGACAATCTTACTAAAATCAGCGATATTGGACTCAATGTCCTTTCCCATGTCCATTTTAAAACTAAAACATTTTTCAAGCAAGAAAATCCTATTTGGCAAAGTTTTTGTCAAGAATATTTTGTCAAGAGCTTCCACAATTCCTTAGCAATCTTATGTTCATCAACTTATCTCACAATATTATCCGACAAATGCAGATTTATAGAACTATGTACAATTTCATTCATATAAGTAATTTTATCAGGTATGACTTTTGATATATCAGGGTATGTGCTTGGGTCATCAAGTGCTTTAGCAACTCTTTGTTGAATTAAAATGACTTTCATTTTTTGCTTCCAAACCGAGTAAACTCTCTTTCCATCAAATAGTGACAATTCCACTTTCGACCCCATGATATGTGACTTAAAAAGAAATACCGATACAACAAAAGGCACTCACACACAAATGCAACCTAAACCAATCTGACACCGAAATCACTTTCCAATATGATGCAAATCACAACACATTCACGCACATGACAATATTCACCAATACCATTTTTCTGGTATCAAAGACAAGTAATACACCAATGTGCAATCCAAGACTACCCAAGAAATTCAATCAAGCAATCAAGTCACAATTTCATGGCAAATAAGAGCGTACAAAATTCCCATAATCACAATCTAAACTATCACATGAAGTCCAAGCATCAACGGTAATTAACAACCTAAAAAATGCTTCTAAAAGGAAAGTTTAGTGTGATATTACCCAATTTTTGTGGTCTTTGATAAATAAAGCCAATCTAGAGAATAATGCTCTGAAATGGTGTAGCACCAGCCACGATACAAAAGCTCATCGGAAAACCACCTTCACCTCACTATCGGAGCTCTATAGACTCACTGGATGGTCCAAAAATTACACCACTACCTCCAGAAGGTCCGTCTCGACGTCTGCAGCAAACTGTCTATTGAATACTTTGCCAGAAAACGGTAGACGCGCCACCACACGGGCCGTCGCTGGAGGCTGAAAGAAAAACGCTCTCTACCAGTGGATGTGCCTCGTCGCGGTGAGTCTAGATCTGGTCTCCATTTCTCCAACCATGTCTGGTTTTGGGGATTTCTCATATTAGGTTTAGTTTTGGGTTTCTGGTAGTGAGTGACTTGTAATCTTGAACATTCATGAGGAGAATAGAAATCCTAGTGAGGAGAATCTTATGGCAAAAGAAAAAGGTTCTAATAAGCCCTATAAGTATAAGAACAAGAGCAAAGATCGGAAGAGCGTCGTGTAGGGAAAAGAGAAAGATAAAGAGAATAATGCTAAGGATAAAAAGTGTTACTACTGTGAAAGAACATGGCACTTTATTAAGGACTGTTTTCAGAGAGCTGCAGATATGAAAGACAAGAATAAGTCCAGTCAGCCATTTTAACCGTTAACGAAGCTAAAAATCAGAATGGCCATGTTGATGCTACCATTTCTTCTAACCCTAACGAATAGTGGATACTTGACATTGGGTGTACTTTCCATTTGTGTCATGTTAGGCACTGGTTTACTGATTTTGTGGAAATAGACACGGGTCATGTAGTTATGGGTAATAGTATAACTTGTGGGATTAAGAGGATTGGTAATATTAAGGTAAAATTAGATAATGGTTGGACTTGGACTTTAAGTAATGTGAGATATGTCCCTGAGTTACAGATAAACCTTGTATCCATAGGTGTCCTTGATGATCAGGATTTTGACACTTTCACTGGTAAAGGAAAGATGAAAATTTTCAGGAGTGAAAAACTCATTTATTCTACTTTCAAAAGAAATGGCTTATATTTTATGTATGCTCAGTCAATTTTTGAAACTACCACTGCTATTCAAAAACCTTTTTTGACAAGTTTATGGCATCAAAGGTTGGGACACATTGGTGCAAAAGGTTTCCAAACTTTGAAAAAGAAAGGAGTACTTGGAGCCATATTTGTTGGTAGTCATGGTACTTGTGAACATTGCATTTTAGGTAAACAAATTAAATTGCCTTTTCTGTTTGCAACACGTAAGTCTACTTTTGCACTTGAATATTTGTATGATGATTTGTGGGGGCTTTCTTCAACTTCTACTCCTTCTGGTTATAGATACTACTTGCTGATTATTGATGATTTTACTAGAAAAGTGTGGGTGTTTTTGTTAAAAACTAAAGATGAAACCTTTTCTGTTTTTAAAGATTGGAAAACCTTTATTGAAAATCACAAAAATCAGAAAGTAAAATTTCTAAGGACAGATGATTGTCTAGAAATTTGTAATCAAGAGTTTGATAACTTTTGTAAGTTGAATGGTATTATGAGACACAGAACTGTAGTAAGTACACCTCAACAAAATATAGTTTCTGAAAGAATGAATAGAACAATTCTAAATAAAGTGAGGTGTATGTTATTGAGTTCTAGACTTCCAAAAACTTTTTGGGGTGAAGCAATGAAAACTGCTGTGTACTTAATTAATAAAAGTCCCTCTAGTACCATCAATAGTGAAATATTGGCGGAGAAATGGCTGAAGGGACCTGTTAACTACTCTTACCTGAAAACATTTGGTTGTGCTACATATGCTCATCAAAATATTGGCAAATTAGAGCCTAGATCTCTAAAATGTGTTTTCTTGGGTTAAGGTGTTAAGGGTTATAGACTTTGGGTGTATGAACATAAGGGGTATAAAGTCATCGTAAGGAAAGATGTTATTTTTTATGAGAATGTGATGCCAGTTTAAAAAACCTACATGTTGTTCATGAGGTTCATACTGCTAAGAAATTGATTGAGGTGGAGTATGATGATTTTGATGATAACAATGTGAATAATTCATCTGAGATTTCTCCCATTAATGATATTTCTTATTCTGTTGATGAGCCCATTGATGAATCTGTTAATGATTTTGATGTTCCACTTCCTAATCCCCAACCTAGTGGGTATCAACTCACTAGGGATAGATAGCTCAGAAACATTACTCCTTTCTCTAGATACAGTAATGATGATTATATGTCTTTTTATGTATATTATTATGCTTTTGGGAATGAACCCAAAACCTATGAGGAAGCTGCCAAATCTAAAGATATAGTCAAATGGCATAAAGCTATGAGAGAGGAAATGAACTCTGTAATTAAAAATCAGACTTGGGTACTGGCTCTTAAACCCAAGGATCAGAAACTTATTGATTATAAGTGGATTTATAAGGTAAAGGAAGATGAAACTGTTATTGAAAAGGTGAGGTATAAAGCCATATTTGTGGCTAAAGGCTTTACTCAAAAGAAAGGTATAGATTATACTGAAATATTTTCTCCTGTGGTAAAGTATACTACTATTAGAATTATTCTTGCCTTAGTTACTCGGTTAATTGACTGGGAACTTGATCAATTAGATGTGAAAATTGCCTTCTTTGGTGAAGTGGATGAAAAGATTTACATGAAACAACCTATTGGTTTTGAAAAAGGAAATGACACTAGTCTTGTGTGTTTGTTACAAAGATCTTTGTATGGTCTTAAACAAGCACCAAGATAGTGGTACAAAAGATTTGACACTTTTGTGACTGGACTTGGCCTTACTAGAAGTAAATATGATTCCTGCTTATACTGTAAAGGGTATGGTGGTCCTGATTCTTTGTATTTGTTGCTTTATATGGATGATATGTTGTTAGCAAGTAATAACAAAGATGAGATTCAAGAAATTAAAAACAAACTTAGTCAAGAATTTGACATGAAAAACTTAGGTCCTGCAAAGAAAATTCTTGGTATGTCTATTGCAAGAGATAGGTCAAAGGGTTTATTATTTTTGAATCAAGAGTCTTATGTTATGAAATTGCTGGAAAAGTTTTCTATGTCTGATTGTAAATCTGTTTCATGACCATTTGCTGCTTATTTTAAATTGTCTTCTGACCAATGCCCTAAGACTGATGATGATTTGGACAGAATGAGTAAGATACCTTATTCAAATGCGGTTGGATCTGTACTGTATTTGATGATTTGCACTAGACCAGATCTTGGATTTGCAATTAGTGTTCTCAGTAGGTTTATGGGTGACCTTGAAAAAACAAATTGGCTGGCTATGACGTAGTTGTTTAAGTACCTTAAGGATACTCAAGGTTTGGGGTTGGTTTTCCAGCAAAGTAAGGAAGGTGTGACCCTTAAAGGGTACACAGATTCTGACTTTACTGGTGATACAGATAATAGGAGATCTACTTCTACCTATTACTTTAGTTTATGTAATACCGTTATTAGCTGAAAAGCTCAGCTTCAGAAGGTGGTTGCACTTTCATCTACTAAAGCTAAATTTATAGCAGCTATGGATGATGTGAAAGAAGGCATTTGGCTAAGTGGTTTGTTAATGAAATTTGGTTTTGTTGATGAAAGTGCTGTTACATTTTCAGATAACCAAAGTGCAATACACTTGAGTAAAAATCCTATGTTTTATGATAGGTCAAAACATATAGATGTGAAATATCACTTTAGAAGAGATATTATTTCTAAAGGGATTTTGAAAATTGCTAAAATTCCCACTCAAGCAAATCCTTCTGATATGGGCACCAAAATTATTCATGTTGGTAAGTTTAGTGGCTGTTTAAAGTTACTATCCATTAACACCTTTTAATTTTTCTTTTGCAGGTCCTTAGAGCAAAGGAAGCCTTAGGTTGTGTGTCTTGTTCCACTTAGGAGATAACTGATTTCTGGTAGCAAGGTGGAGATTGTAAGTGTTGCTCCTAGAGTTAGGCGTGTTTCTGCATTTCACGTTTTTATTATGATGGTCGAGATGCTGCCACGTATCCTTTTTCTTGCCGTGGGATGTAGGGCTACAGTTTAATCTAGGCTATTTAAACGGGCTCTTTCTCTCTCCTGCCTCTCAGAGAGATTACGTCTCTTGAGAATTCTAGGGTTTGTGGTGTTCTTCCTCTTCATTGTAATTCTCTGTTTCCTTCTCTGAAAATCTCTGATTTTCAACCTTCTTGTGTGTCTGGGATATTACCTGGTGTATTTTTCTTTAGATTGTTGTATAGGCTGATTGGTTGGTGCATCCTTAGTGGGTTCGGTAATCTTCTGTGATTACCTTTTGGGGATTTCTCATATTCTGTTTGGTTTTGGGTCTCTGGTAGTGATTGACTTGTAATCTTGTACATTCGTTGCCGATTTGGCTGTTTTTAGTGGAACCGGGTGATCCCTTTGGTCGATGCTCAAAAGGGGGAGTAGGCATTAGAGTAGGTTGCCGAACCTCCTTGAGGTTTTCAAACGAGTAAACATATCGTTGTGTTGTTCTTGCGCTTTTACTGTTCATGCGATTACTATCCGGAATTGCGATCTTGGAATAACACATGTTAATAAGAAGAATACCACAAGTACTTTATATGTTGGTTATTTAATATGTATTTGTTCAATATGAGACTTTATTCCTTAACAGACATAACAATTAGCTTTCTTGTATACATACAAAACATACTAAGTTTAATGTGCACAAAACAATTAAATTACTTGTGCATACATGTATTAAACAAATAGAGAATATATACGTTTTTTTGTTTTTTTTTTCTTTTTTTTTTTAAACAGAATTGAGTATATATACGTTAATTGTACATTCATAGGTTAAAAAAAATAGTCTAATTTCCTATAGATCGATCGATATCCTCATTATCTGGAGGTGATCTTGTGTATTTGCTGCCAATTCCGAAACTAGCAACTGCAACTCATGAATCTGAGCAAATTAATCCATCATCATTTCCTGTTGGCTTATGCTAGCCTTGCTCGATCCATTTATATCCCTCAAGATAAGACCAGCTCCGTGCTCGTGATCTTAGTTTTCGCTTTCCAAGAAACCGGCCGCCTGTTTGGTGGCACGCTCATCAACCGACCGAGCCCCCAAGTAGATGCTACTTCGGCGGCCTGCGGGATTTGCCTTGCCCGACAAAGTTGCTCCGGCGGACAAATAATAAATCAATTAATGCTACATAGACGGTGGACTTGAAGGGAACACTAGACAATGTTAAAAATACATCCATCCTTCACGTACACAATCGGTAGCAAAAAATACTTGGATTTGGAAACAAATGAAAAAAAAAAAAAAATTTGATTTGGAAACAAACTAGACCGCATCAGATGTTTGTGAGGTAATAGTAGCGTATCTAGAATATGGTTGAAAGGGTAGCCAAAACTCGACGACCCTTAGCATAAAAACTAAAAAAATAATTTTTTAAAAATTTTTAAAGGGTAAAAAAATGGATTTTTTCAAAAAAGGGGAGTAGCCGGGAATCGGGGAGGCTACCTCCTAAATGCGCCCATGGTGATCTTAATCATAATCACATTAGTTCTCAGCCTACAAATTAATCAAGCAGACAGAAAAAAAGACTAATTGTTATACTCCTTGATGATGTTATTATGTACTCTCCTAGTAATTGGGCTTATCAGTTATCTTTTGTTTTGTTTTCATTGATCGGACATTATTAGCTTAATTTCTTTTGCTTTTATTGGTTGGACGTCAGAATTGGCCCTTCCTGAGTTTGTATCTTTCCTTTCTATTTTATGAATAAAATACGCCACTATTGTGGCGTTTGTGCCCTTTTGCATGGGCATCTTGAAGATGTTTTTATAGTTCAACCATTGAGGTTCTTTTGTTTTGTGTTTTTTCCCCTTGTTTTTGAGGGGTGTTTATTTTAATTTGGGTAATTTGGGCATATGGACCATATCATTTAGTCTCATTGTAGAACTGGACCCAATAGTTTTTAACTTGGCAATTTCAACTTTTACCTATCAATGTTCCTTGCAAAAAGGACCTCGCCGTCCAGATTTGTCACCTTTGTTATTGAAGTAAAATTTTTACCTTTAATCTTAATTTAAATATAAAGACAAATATTTATATTTCTTGTAGAATTCTGACGAGAGGTGACATGTACGAAACTTCTTATTATTGTTTGGTGTATCATGTTGGTCTTTGTATTGGTCCACACACCGTTAGCGTCAAAGAAGTCGGATCTTCCACTAGAGATTCAAAAAAACATTTTAATTAATGGGAAAATCGAAAACGTCTATTTTTTGGGGGGGGGGGCTGTGGGGAGGTAATACTATGATGACAGTTAAATTGGATAGATAAAAATATAAAATTTTGTCTATATATATTTTTCTTAAAATTAAGGATAAAATACCTTTAAAAAGAATTATATTTTAGAAAAAAGAAAATAGGGGTAAAAAAGCCATTTTGACAACAGAAATTGATAAATTTGGATAATAACATTCTTTTTGCAAGGATATTGATACGTTAAGGTTGGAATAGCTGATTTAGAAACTATAGGGTTCAATTCCACACTGACACTAAACGATAGAGTCTATTTGTACAAAGTACCCATTTTAATTTCTTAACATCATTATTAATAATTTTATTTTGACAAAATAGAAAAATCGAGAATTACTTGCATTGAGTAAGTACAGATGTGTCATAATTAAATGAAGAAATGAACTTGAGAACGGTAACGACATTTTGAGCGGCCAATGAAGAGAAGATAGAAGCTTCGTTGGAGATAGAAGAACCACCACCAACTAAATCAGACAGTGCTCTAATGGCAATGAAAGGCGCCCTTTGTTGGGGACACACAAGGGCAACCGCCGTGCTTTCCATGTTGACCGGAGTCACATTGAACTCCGAATTCAAGAATCGTCCGTACACACTATTGTCAACAAACACATTGGCACTCACTCCTCTTTTCACTTTACGTGCTTTTGGAGGTCTTGGTAAACACGTCGAATTGACACAACTCTTGAGAACCCAATCCTGTACACGATCGATCGAGCATGCATGTTTCTTAAGATTACATGCATTTAAATAAGTAAATAAATATGTTTACTATTTTTTGTATGATCACGGAGGTTTAATTTCTACTCTATAGGTATAAAAGAGTACACATGGATGTCTGACTATTTTATCTCCAACTATCTAACTTTTGTAACAAATCATCTTCTTCTCTTACAGATCTTAAAGTCGAATTCTCCTACATAATAAAAATAATATATTAGACCCGTGGTGAATAGAATTATGATGTGGAAACTATAATGATAATCAAATAAACATAAAGATAATTATGTCAAAATATGTAGAATTGGAGGGGCTTATTTAAAAATAAATATACGGGGGCAAATGTACAATTTACTCACATTTTGATTTTGTTACCATATTTATAATGTTTAAAATAAAACTCAAAAAATAACGTGGACCGCATGTTGAGAATGACTGGTGAGTTCCGATCTTATCGTTTCAATGACTATTCACTCGACAATGTAATTAATCTACTAAGCATTAGAGAAATTCAATTAACTTGTCCAATTGAAGTTGGTGTTGATTGTCCCACTGGCGTTATAAGTTGGATCATGTTTATTTCTCTCAACTTCAGGATTTTAAATTTTTCTACATAATCTTTTCAATTGGGTTTTCTATAAATCTTATTATGATATTATTAGCTAATGCTTTTGTACATTTATATGATCTACTTGATATCCAAAACTCTATCAAACACGAAAAACTTCTAGTACACCGAAAGTAATGAGGAAAAAAGGTGTATAAGGGCCCTAATTAAATAAAAAATTGGGCATTGAACTCAGTACTCTTGATGTATTGAACCTGGAATTTATGTTGTACTATAAACTTACTTAAGCAGCACTACTGAGTAGAAAAATACAAATAAAAAGTTGATGAAAAATATATAAACATCACGCAAATAATGATTGAATTATATAATTGATTGTATACATATATAACTCGAAGCATCTACAGACGTATGTGCTTAAAATCAACAAAACATGCACAACAACTGAATAACTCTTTATTATAAGCAATGGAACTATTCGAATAAACTAGCTACCAATGATTTATGTGAATTTATGTGAATTTTTTAAAACTAATAAAATTAATAAAAAAATTTGTTTTACAACCATTGTTTTAAACATATAAAGAAATGAACTTGAGTACAACAGCAACGGCATTTTGAGCGGCCAATGAAGAGAAGATGGTAGCTTCGTTGGAGATAGAAGAACCACCACCAGCTAAATCAGACAGTGCTCTAATGGCAATGAAAGGCGTCCTTTGTTGGAGACACACAAGGGCAACCACCGCGCTTTCCATGTCGACTGGAGTCACATTGAACTCCGAATTCAAGAATTGTCCGTAAGCACGATTGTCTACGAACACATTAGCACTCACTCCTCTTTTCACTTTACGTAATTTTGGAGGTCTTGGTAAACACGTTGAATTGACACAACTCTCGAGAACCGTATCCTGTAAACGATCGATCGAGCATGCATGTTTCTTAAGATTACATGCATTTAAATAAGTAAATAAATATGTTTACTATTTTTTGTATGATCACGGAGGTTTAATTTCTACCTTATAGGTATAAAAGAGTACACATGGATGTCTGACTATTTTATGTCAACTATCTAATTTTTGTAACAAATCATCTTCTTCTCTTACAATCTTAGAGTCGAATTCCTCTACATTAAAATTCCAAAAGAGACAGTTTAGGTGAAAAATAACTACAACTTCAACTTTTTTCTTTTTTCCTTCTATTCAATCTTACGCATGGGTACAATTTTTATTACTTGGACCTCCATCTTAAAATGTTAACCTTACTATAAAAAGTAGCATAGACAATGTTAGTATTTTATATTCTTACAGCATGGAATTTTATATTTGGGACAACATCCTTTGTACCACCTCTGTCACAAAAAGATAATTCTATTCATTTTTCACATAAATTAAGAAAAAATTATTTAATGGCATAGAAGAGAACTAATATTTCAATTACTTTTTAAAAAAAGAATCTATACCTTATTTTGGGATAGACGAAAAAGGAAAACTGAACCATCTTTTTGGGACGGAGGTAGTAAAATTTTGTTTAAAGATAAAGTCCAAGTTGAATATAATAAATTAGATATTTTGAAGAAAGAAAGGAAAAAGAAATTTAAAAAAAAAAAAAGAAAAAATAGATTGAGCAAGAAGAAAACCTTGAGTTTTTCGGCAAGTGAACGGGAACCCAAAACGCATGCTGTCGGATATCAGGTTGTCTATCAACGACAAATATCTCTTCTGGTTGGTACCACACGTTGTTCAAAAGGTTGTCCCACGACGAAGACTTGAGGCTAACAATCGTCTCATAACCATTGCAATCGGAGAATTTAAGGTAGCCGATTTTTCTCGTATAATCTCCATTCGATTCCAGTGCAAGTTCATCTTCAGGCCCTTGTCCGAACCTCTGATCAGGGAAAAAACAATGTAGGGTTTAACCGAAGTTATTATTCATCGATAACATTTGATTTGTTCTAGTGAATGTCCAGAACCTTTTAAAGGTTAGCAAAGGAAGTAAATTTAACAAAATCGTCGTCCAATTTTTATTTATCTTTGCTTGTGCACCTGACATGAACATCTCGTATATATACAAGGTAATTTTCATCAATTCAAGATTGATTTAATTTTCCATTTACATTTCACTAGATATTTGAATGTCTGGGACTTACTGACACAAATTTATCATAATTTTAAGAAATTATCCTTCATATAATGTTCACGTGGGCCAGATGCACGAGTAAAAATAAATACAAAATTAGACACTTTTCCATCGAAATGACTTGCCTTGCTAGTTTTTTAAAGGTTAGACTTCCATCCTAGAAATCGAAGGATACAAATTTGAGAAATTTGTAAAGGGTTAAATTTAGAAACCGCAAGTACTCTTTGACCCAATTTTAAGTCATTCGTATACTATGAGTAGATAAATACAAAAATTTTCCAATGGGTTTTTTTGTATGAACCAAGTTTTCCATAAAAGTAACTAACATTCTTAAATTTAGTCAAAATAAATTTTCTCTTGGAATACCTAGTTCGGTACTTTTGGATTACCACAAGGTTTTCTCGTCAAAATAAATTGGGTACCTTTTGGAGTAACAAACATTATAAAATTTACATAGAATACTGAGTTCGATACTTTTGGAGTTATACAAGTTTTCTTGTCAAAATAAAATGGGTTACCTGCCAATTCCAGAGGCCTGAATGAGCCAAATATTGAGGAATGGTAACATCTCCTATTTGGAGTTGAGGATTTACATTTCCTGCAATTCCAAAGTGAATTAATCCTTCGATCTTGAAAAAATTTAGCAGCGACTGTGTTGCTATACCTGCATTGAGCTATGGATCAAAAGTAATTTCATTTATTTCATTTTTCTAATTTTTTATGTTTAAAATTAGACTAGACACACACGCAAAACTTTGTATTTGAGATGTGAACAATTGCAGAGATACTAAAGAAATTAACGTACCATGCTCAATCCTGACATAACGATAATAACTTTTCTACTTTCCAATGTTCCAATCCGAAACCTTCTTCCTGTTACATGCAGAAAACCATGGTAATAAGCATCACATTTCGAAAAGAGTAATTCTGGGGAGACATGTTATAAAGTGACATTTTCATGTGGCACACATTTATTGAATGATGATTACATGACTATTTTTTTATCATCCACTACAAATGTACCACGTATACAATATCACTTATTCATATCTCATTTTCATTTCTCCCTAGAATTTTTGTTTCAAAAATTATTACAGGGATTAAGAAACCAAAAAGGAAAAAAAAAAAACATGATGACAAACTTACTAGCTAGCTAGTAATGTTTTTATAATTAATGTTAAATCTATGTAAGTTTTTGCTTACTCTCTATTTTTATATTTAAAATGATCTCTAGTCTACAAGAGTCTACACAAGAGGGGTTCCTCTTAGCTATTGATTGATCGATACATCAAGGTTCATAGAACTAAATATATATGATCACATTCAATTTTTTTTTTTTTAACATGCATATTATAAAAATATAAACGTTAATATAGATTCAGGAATTTTTTTTGATCACACAGGAAAACTTCTTGTACTTCTTTAACAGTACTAGCTAGCACCATATAGTCGATGACAAGCGTAAGTATATAGGGCAAAACAAATGAAAGCTATTATTAGAAAATGTAGAATTTTAACCTGCAAAATCCAAGTACGGAAAATTGGGATGAGGAGCAAAAGTTGAGGATTCAAGAAGAGGGTTCATCTCAAAACTATTGGGCACTACAATTCCCAAATAAGCACCCTTCTTGTTTATAAATTCAATTCTTTCCATCAAATCCCCAGAAATTGCACCATCTACCACGACATGATGATTTGTAATCCCCATAATAATCATCAAAACCCACGAAACTCCCACAATTCTACCCATCTTTGGTTCTAATTCTTACAATTCCATATTCCATATCTAGTTATTAAGGTCATTATATATACACATAGACTAGATTGATACGTAGAGGAAATGTTCTTCCTAAAACTGAAAATACAAGTCAAAAAATATGATCAATTCTCCAAAGAAGATGGGTACGTATGTACTTATATTTTTTAAGAGCTGTGTTATTCATCACCATCGGTGGTGATGGCTATTTTAATTAAAAATAAATACAAGTCTACTTAAATGCATTACATCTCCTTATATTTTATTTGATTTATCATTTAATAACAATGTACTTACACATAAGATGATGATGCTACACGACGCTCTTCCGATCTGTATTATTCATTTTCTTAATTAATGCCGTGCGATGGGGGCATCACTTTTAAATCCGAAATAGAAAAAATTTCAAAAACGTGTGCTTTCTAGTTTTTAATTTCCACACACTTTGTCAATGGTGAAGAATTTACGTTTTGAACGCAATCAATCAACGATTGGAATTTTCTATTTAACGTGCCAAGAATTGTTTGAACATCTTAACTGGACAAACGTTTATGTCTGTTTTAGAGAATTATATTCCTCTTCTTCTAATCGTTTAATTTGCAATGCGCCAAAATATGGTTTTGACGAATTGCTATAGAATTTCTTAACAATCTGACCATTTTATGGAGTAAAAGTAATCTCAGTGTTACAGAACTTTTTTAGAAGTGATCTCATCTATCGTTAGCCCTTCTCATGAATGTTTTTGAACTTGTGAGTTATCACTGTAGCCTTATTTAAAAAAAAAAAAAAAAAAAAAAAAAAAGAAGACTAATCGAGATTTTGGATGATATAAATAGTAATAGCTACTAGAAAACAAATCTCCTATCAACATCCTACTAACTTTTCCGTTGGATGGACCAATATTATAAACATGGACAGAAATTGCTCATAGGGACTTTTGTACATATTTTTGAAAAATACCTACAACTTAAAAAAAAAAAAGTTGGGGTTGAAATTGTTACTTTTGACAAAGGTTGGAGACCTTTTGTGAAGTTTACCCTTTGATATACTCATGGGTAAAATATGTTATGACTAGCCCACGCGACATCATATACAGCTATGATTTTGTTAGGTATTTTTTGGATTACATGTATACAAGTTTATTTCAAAATGTGAAGTGCAACATGTGGTAAAGTGCGCAGGGCCTACTTGGTGTTTTTTTTTTTTTTTTAAATGCTTATTGTTTTTCATTAAACCATTTCAGGTACGAGAGCGGGTAGCAAAATCATCGGCTGTGGCTACTAAATGCTCTAGTTTTAAATATGATTAATGAACGGAAAATTATTTCAAATTGAACGGAATATTTTAATTTGTGTTTCGAGTTGGTAAAACCCATGGTGTTACAAATGTACGTGTTTTATTTTTAACTTGATCTAGTGCTAAATATCTAGCGGTGTTATGCCGTCACACATGGCAAGAGAAACGAACTGGTCATTTAATATTGAACCATTAGAAATTTTGGCCTTTCTAATTATTCAAAGATGACATTTTGTCTAGAATTCCAAATGATGTCTCATCGATACATGCACTTCTTATCCGGTCATTGATGATAAGAAAGATGAATATGGTACTGCAAATTATGCTGCCATGAAGTTGTTAAATGATCATGCTGGCTAGACATATACATAAATCCATGAAAAGGTACTAACATAGGAAATAAATTGATAAGTCAACTCAACTCGAGAGTACATTTGTTCGTACTAATTAACTCCAAAGTAGATTAACATAACATAACGTACATAACATGATATTACAGCACACCAAATTTCATAAAAAATGAGTAGCATCATGAGCAGTAAGTCTTCGACTTTTTTCAAGACTGACTGCTTATGATGTTATATCATTTTTGTGAAATAAATTCTCGTGTGCCATAAACTAATAATAATTATTATTATGATATATTTATCGAAAATTCCCTCCAAAAGCAGCAGGAGCCCAATAATCTGCTCCATTTATGTCACTCCCAACATGAAGTGTGCAGGATATGGGAACTAGGCACAACCCTCTACTCCTCAAGTCCTTCTTTGGCTCTTCTTGACAATCCTAACCAAAAAAAGTCGACCCCAAATTAATTAATCCCCTAGCTAGCTATATATTATCGTTAAGTAGGTCTACACGACCCACAATACTAAGTTTTAAAAAGCGTAAAACATATCTAAAGTTTTAGAAAGCGGCCAAGGAGGCTTAAAGAATGGCTTGATGTCAAGTGTCAAATTTCTATGAGTTTAAGTTAGGTAATTAGCCAAGATTTTTAAAATATTATTATCCACTACATAACAATAGAAAGTAAATATGTAACTTATTTCTATCCAATACTATATAGTAATAACAAGTGTTCTAAAAAATATAAAAAAGCACATATAAAGCGTACAAAAGTGTGAAACGTGGACGAATTAAGAGCTTTGAGCTAAACATTAAAAAACACTATAAGGCACAAAAAAATATGAAGCCTATCTTCGACGCTTATTGTGCTTTACGCTTTTTAGAATACTCGTAAATTATTATGGTAGCTAAATTAAATAACAAAGGTGAATATTGAATATTTATAAATATTTTAGGTACCTGCTCAGATTTTCCTTTCATCTTTATGCAGTTGTCGTTCAACAGCTGCAACAAAGAATTGTCAAAAGCATACAGTAGAATCAGTAATTTTCCCTTACTATTTCTATGGTTAAAGCTTTGCTGTGCTGAGAAAGTAGTTGTTTCTTCATTTATTTTCTTGTAGGAAACTTTTGTATTAAAGAAAAGAAACAAGCAAAACTTTTCTGAATTCTTTTGGCAGTACTGTAATGGATCCAATAAAGCATACCTGCCCAGGGTCTTCAGGAAATAAACAATTCCTCTCCACTTGAAACTGAAATCAAATTAATTATTATCAATCAATAAAGCTACCCTCATAATTTAGATTCATATTCAGTACTAACTAGCACATGCATTTATGCAAGATTTAAAAAAAAAAATGAAACATGAAGAAGTATCTAAGTGAAATTTTAAATTTTTACGGGTTAAGCAAGTTGAAATTAATATAAAAAGGCATAAAGCATAACTAGATGGCAATGCCCGTGCTTCAAATATTTACGCGCTTATACACGGTTGTTATGTTCTTACGCAGAGAGAGAGAGAGAGAGAGAGATCTTTCTTGTGGTTCAAGGTCTATTTGGCAATTCATTATAAACCGAATCCATTATAATTCATAATAAACAGACACGTGACACTTCTGTAATATGTCACCTCTTTTTACGTGATGGACCTATCACATTAATATCACATTAACAAGAGGTGGCATATTGTAAAAGCGCAACGTGTCCATTTATAGGAAATTACAATTCGTCGCCAAAGAGATTATTATTTTTTTGTTTGTTTTCAAGGACAACTACTTACAGGGTATTGGTTCCTTGAGTTTCCTGCAGATTTACTGCCCAAGTAGGGTAAACTGAGGGCCTGCATTTAAGGGGGGAAAAAGAATAGTGTAAAAAGAATATTGTTCAGTGAAACTGTGGCTCATGTGCCATCACTAGTTCATAGAAGTTACCACAAATAAAATGAGGATATTTAGAAATGTCACCTCAATTTGACTCTGAAGGAATCTAATGTATCCAATTGCCTCTAACAACACAGAGGCTGTGTCAGTCTGCAAAATAATAAACAAATCAGAATACCCATGGACCATTGTCTTGTTTCCTATGTCTACTTTCAACTTATTTTCGAGACCTCACGCTGAACAGTACTAGATATGATAATATGTATCTTTTTTAATTTTTATCACAAAAAAGTTGTCTCGGGACGAACTCTAGATTAAGGAATAAACTGATGTAGAAGAAGAGACTATGTAGGATTTGTTTCATAAAGTTGGATAGATTACCTTAATTCATAATAATGATCATATGATTATCTAGGATTATCTAGAGATTGTTTCATAAAGTTGAAAAAATTAATACATTACTAATTAATTTCATAATAATAACTTTACCTTGCCAAATGGGGAAACTAACTGGTGAAGAGCTGTAATTCTGTCTCCTAATTTCTCTTTTCTCACCTGTAATAAAAGTACAAAGCTCATAATTCATTAAGTGATCAGATGACAACTGTCCAAAGTAATTATTTCACTTCATATATGAAGATTTATTTGCATTCCTTTAATTTGTGTGGACTACACAAAAGATAGAAAAAGAATCAGGGTCCTAAGAAACAGACAACCAAAAGAGACGATAACAACATTCCAAGAGCGAAAAGATAAAGAATCATAACCTAGTTAAAAAGAAGATTATAAACATATAGATTCATAGAACTAGTGAATGTTGATGGACTCATCATCAACATCTATATATACTTCACGACGAGTTTTTTCTTTCTTTCTTTCTTTCTTTTTTTTTTTTAAATCACAATTGTTAAAACAATCTACAATCCGTGCATAGACTTTGAATGCTCAATTCACCCACGGTTTACATTTAGTGGCAAGACGTTGAAGTAAGAATTCTAGTTTTGCTTGTTTTTTACTATTATGATGAACATAACAATAGAAGAGACTAATCTAGTGCCCCCGAAACATTGATTTATTATAATTAATGTGGTAACTCGGTCATATCATCAGCTAAATTGATGTATACCTCATCCCCTCAAATTTTGATGTCAGATCGCTAGGGATCCAAATAGCCACAGCAAAAAGAAAAAGAAACTATACTGGTGTACACTTTAAATAACACTTTAAGATCCAAAATTGAGAAAGAAATAAAATTTGTGAAAAACCTTTTTACAAAACTCTAAACAGGAAGAATGCACTCAAAGAAGACGAAGAAGAGGGTATGATGACACTATTTTTAAGGTCTATATATAGTTGGACAAGCATAAATGGAAGGTAAGAGGAGTACTACATCTATCCAAATAGTTTGTTTGTCTTCTCAAATTATGAATAAATAAATTAAAAATTAAAATGCTACAAATTATTCAAAATTCCCGCTTCTCGATCAGTGGAGAGCATGATCAAGAATTTTAGGAAAGAAGAGAAATAAATGAATATGATTTAAACATGTACCTTGAAAGTGGACTGAGCTGAAGAAGGTTGAATCCTAGCCTTCTTGGCTACCCCACCTGTGGCTGTGCTATTGCACTTTAAAAAAGTAGAGAGAAGTTTAAAAAAGATTCATCAAAAAAAGGCCACCTTTATCCAATTCAAGATCCAATAAATGGACATAACTATTGTGCTTTGAGATGAACATTAATGAATACCCTTTTCTTGAAAAAGAATTTACAGTCTCAAAAATGGATTATTTGAGCTAATAATTTTGAAAATCACTAATTTTCAGAAAACCCTAAAGATTGTGATGAATTCTTGTATACATACATCGGACGAACGATCCGGCTGTGGATGCTTCAGATCTGACTTGCTAGCAAAATCCAACATGTTATGGCTCAAAGCTGTGACACATGACTTGGGAGATGAAACTGCTGACATCATTTGAGACCAAGTAGTTTTTGAGTTGTGAAACTCCAAATTTCCATTCCCATATAAATAATCACTTTTAGGGCTTAATTCTTGCTTCACACCAACAATTCCAGAGGTATTGGAAATCTGGTGATTCAAAAGTTGGTTCAAACTAGGCTTCTCTTCTTCGCCAACCAAACCCCCACTGCATCACCGGAGTTAATCATAAACAAATAGGAAAATGAATGATTTCTTGAACTATACAAATTAAGTGACAGAATCACTAGACCTAGGGTGATAGGTAAAGAGCAGCCTTTATCAAAACGAAATCATGGGGTTTGAGTTTATACGACTCCCGAAGTTCTTCAAATTGTATTTAAAAAAAAAATTAAAAAAATAATAGAATCACCATATGCATGTATGTGTTCTGCTATGGAATCAGAATCTAGTTCTTTTATGGAATCAGGCTCATAATGTGCGGTTTCTGATACTGAAACCGAACAATAGGGAACCAAATAAACATGATATAAATACATGTTGAGAGAGCAAAATTAATTTACAGAAGTAGCTGGCTCCATGGCTCAGGAAGCTCCTGGATATCATTCCATGAAGAAGAAGAAGAAGATGGTGCAGTGAACTGAGGTATATAATTCACAGGAAGATTCATAAAAGAATGCTGTTGAAAAGCCGGAGGCCTCAAAGAACTATTATTCATATTCCACGGCCAGTTGGGGCTGCTGGCGGGCACCGGCGAGCTCTGCAAAACACCTCTATTCATGGCTTGTTTGTATATTCAAGAATCAAGAGAATAGTTATATGGCCCCTCCCTGATCCTTATACCAATTGACTTTTTCCTTCCACTCACTTTCACTTTTTTCCCCCTTTCTCTTGAAGCTCCCAAGCAAGTCTTTTGTAAAAACTTTGTGAGGTCTCCTCAAATCTTGAATACGTAGGTGAAAATAAGTATAGAGAGAGAGAGAGAGAGAAAGAGAGAGAGAGGATGATGAAGGATGGGGCTTTGGAGAACTTTGTCTTTGTATTCTCCTCTCTCTTTTTCTTTCTTTTCTTTATTAGCTTTCCCTTTTTCCTTTTTTTTCTTTTTTTTTGCCTTTCTTTATATGATTTTTCTTTTCTTTGCTTTTCTCTTACTTTTGCTTTATCAACAAAGTGGGCAATAAAGGTGTAACTTATTTTCCACCAATTAAAAATAAGTAAATGAGTGAAAAAGTGGATCTTGCTATTTTATCAATATTAGGTGAATCATTTATCCGTGAATTCTGGCTATGTGTCAAGTCAGCATCAGGTTGGATTTTAATGGTCAAATAAAAAGTTAACACAAGTTATTAGGCTTTTGAAAGATTGTTACTACACAAAACAGATGCACCAACTTTATTGAAGATAAATTTGTTCTCCTTACTCAATTCATTTTCTTCTCAATAATCTTATAAAGGTTTGAAAGATTAATATCTCGTATATATACTGGGAATATATACGACGCGTGCTGCTTCTTTCCTTTCCTTCATGTCTCTTAAAGTCTCTTCCGACGCTCTTCCGATCTCGACTTAGATTTTATTGTTAATAAAATAGTAGGGGAATCCTAATCTCCGTTAAGTCTCTTTCGTTAATGATCAGGTAGTAATCTATAATATGATCATATGAATAAGTTCAAATAATTAAGAAAAAGGACTCAAGAAAATAATTATCAGATAGACGGATGGCATATGAAAAATGTGCAAATAATTGGATATATCATTTTCGTCACAGTTAAGTAAGCAATACATGCAAAATCTATGTGTTTCTTGTCATTTTATTTTAAAGTTAAAACGAGACATGTTAGTTAATTAGGTCCGAAAATGAGAAAGGTTTGAGATGTTAAACTCGAACCAAGCATATGAAGCAGCTGAAGACGAGAAAATAATAAGGAAAATAATAAGGCATAATCGATCATTTCCATGAATTTCTTGTTGATAATGTTCTGATTCACACAGAGATTTAATTTAGCTAAGTAATTAAATTTGTGAAATTAATTCGTTAAAATAGATTCATCATTCTTTACACTTGCTTGCTCGTGAGTCATCAACAATCAAGTTATTAGTTCTAACCACTTTTTATCGTATTATTAAGATCGGAAGAGCGTCGTGTAGTTTGTATTCACAAAATCAGAATTATTAATTCACAGTAACAATCTTGAAAATGTTTTTTCGTTTCTAACAAATAGCAGTGTCGGATTTAATACATATTTATTTTTGATTATCTAAATTAAAATCTGAAGAATTTAAAGTTTCGAACTTCATTAGAGACATGCTTGTTGGATGCTTTATGTTATTACTTATTTCACGATTTTGCATGCTTCTGGGTTTATTCTACTTTTAAAATATCTTAAATTGTAACTAATAAGAAAAGTACTCTCACTTTTTATTTTTTATTTTTCGAAAATTTTGTCTATTATTTCTAAACATATAGTGACAATTATAAATGTAAAGATTTCCCTGTTAATTTCTATATGTGTGTATATATATTGTTGGGAATTAATGTAGATCCCCTGATTACGCCCGCAGGATCGTTGTTTAAGGAATTTGATGAGACAAGGGAAAAATAAAAGAACGAAGACAAATTTACGGACTATCAAAGCTTTTCACTATATGATTCAAGTCGCTACAACCATATAGAATTTCACTCACCAACCCACAACCCCCAAGTATTACAAGAAAAATACTCAAGCTCTACAGCACCTAAAATTTCTACTCTTTGAACAAACCTCAAAGAGTTACAAGGAAAAACTCACAAGATGCTAAACTCGCCAATTTTTCTCTCAAAGACTCAAGTCACTCTTGTACATAAAAGAAGAGG
>CAVNYN010194218.1:323-14973 GCA_963692815.1 Nyctanthes arbor-tristis
CCCCCCCCCCCCCCCCCCCCCACCAACGCCATTTTCTTCAGTGTTTCCTTTTTTTTTTTTTTTTGGGGAGGGGGTCGGTTTAGAAACATACCAAAAAGGTAAAAATATAGAGAAAAAAATGTTATAGAAATTGTAACTTGCATTTACAATTCCCACTAGTTATGACAAACTCTTTTTTTCTGAAAAGCAAATTTGTAACAGGGCAAAACGTGGTTAATTGTGGGCAGTCCAAAGTAGGCAACTTATAATTCCTCATAAGAACTTTCGTGGAGACGATGAAAAGAATAATGTACCAAAGGCTCCTAAGTTTACAATATTTATATAATGAAGAAGCCAATTCTTGATTCTTGATATGAATCAAATACACGTTTCATAAAATAGGCGACTGCTATAGAATTGCAATTGTATACAACATTGCTACAAAAGATTCTTAGACAAAATTATTGGAAAGGGACAAATGCCATCAGCCAAATGTGACATCCCCAATTGACTGACTTCTAAACTCTTTTAAGTACAGTAAGAGTTAAAGCCAAGTGCTTTGCAGAAGCATTGCTGCCCGGTAGTCTTTCAACAATCCTAGGGAAAAGAGTACAGAACAAGGTCGTGGTTTTGGTTTCAAGTTAACGATCCAACTCCTTGTCTTTCCAGTTTCTGCACGTCCTCAGGCGAAAGGATCTTGATGTACCAGACATTGTTCATAAACTCCCTACAAATTCCATTTATTAGGTTCGAATGAAGAAGATGATGAGTATGCCAGCTCACAAAATTTTAGTGGTCGTTTCAGTGGTTGATCCGGGGGAATCACAAAATAAACAAGGTTAGGCAAATATGTTATCGAACTATGAATTAGTTATACTTTGTACTTCAGGTTAGGGGTATAAGCCCAAACAATAAAGGAAAAAACAAGAGGCGTAGATGGAGTCGTATCAAGGTACTTACTCCCATGGGTCATCTCCAAGGAGAAGCACGTCGTTCTCCCTGTCAACAAATACAAGCTGCCAGCCTGATCTTTGAGGGCCTTCAAGCAGCCCTTCTATTCCAAACATCTGACCCAGTTCCCATAGCAGCTCCTGATAGCTGTTGAACCGGGCAATGTCCACTGATCTACCAAGCGATCCAGACTTGTAAACCTGCAGCAGATGAATTAGCATTGAATTGCCAACTACTCGAAAGTGTAAGCAGAATATTTACCAGTATGATCCCTAGTTAGCTCTTCCGATCTCGAAAGTAGAAGTTGGGGTTGATTGGTTGACTTGTCCGGTGTTTTGCAAAAGCTCAGAGTCTTGAACAAAATCAAAGAGAGGAGCCTGAAACCCAGAAGCTTCTAATGGCTCAAATGACATGTTAGCTTGAACTGAAGAAGTGTCAATAGAGGACACAGTGGTGGGAAGCATGAATCCTGAAGAATCAAACTTAGCACCAACTGGAGCATGATTCTGATCCAAGCTACAGGATTCAACAGAAGAGTCCTTTCCAGGGCACGGTGGAAGTGAGACTGAAGTGGAGCTATCACTGATTGGTGATTGAGCAAAGTTCATTACCCAGGATTGTTGTGGGCTCTGCTCCTTGATCATCAACTGACCAGTTCTTGAGAAATTCAAAAGATCGCTCTGCTCTTCCAAGTGAAGGGAACCCGTTGTATTTTGCATGCTTGAAGGAGAAATGGATGCTGACGCTCTTCCGATCTGTTCAAATTTGAGAAATCTGGTTTTATAAATGAAGGGAAAGGAACATCTGACGGCTGCTGCTGTTGATCATGTTGCATCTGTTGGAGTTGATCGTGATGCATTAGAAATGATTCCCTGTTAGGATGATGCTGTTCACTCTGCCTATCCAGATTATCTGGAACCATTCGGGTCTGTGCGAGGAGCATAGAGATCGGAAGAAATTGATGACGCAGCGACTTCCGATCTCGCGCCAGGGCATTATAGCTGCCTGAATGTTGAAGATATTGAGCAGGCTGTTGGAACTGTGCTATTTGGTGTTTCAGAAACTCATCACTTCCACCATTATGCAATCCTGCAGCCAGCATAGCCTGATACTGCTGATTCAGATCATTTCTAAGGAGATCGGATCGGATCTCTGTGGCATCCAGGGGTTCATCATAGAACTGACTCCACGCTCATGAGCTTCACCTCTAAACCACGCCATGTTATTCGTTGCTTCATTGCCGCCAACTACGATTAAGGCACAGGAACAGAAGCAAGCCATATGAAGATTTTATACATATGACATATTAGGTTCAAAAACATTGAACAATCAACATAACAGAAGTAATGAAAACGTAACTAACTTCCTTTATATGACTGCTAGAAGTATCTACTCAGTTGCCACTCACATAAACTAGTAAACTTATTTCTCTTACTCAGGTAAAATGTAAAAGTAACATGGACACAGAGAAATGAAATCAAAGGATTCATTAGCATGCCTTTACAGTTATTATATAGTGATCCCTTGCACTAGCTTAATCAGCTCTTAAGATAAAACGGCCAAACACCTTGAAGGGAAACGCCAATCTTGTAGGTAAAAAAGCCATTGGAACACATTATGTGATTTCCTTCCTCATAAATTAAAGAGAAACATGGAAAAACTTAGAGCAAAATGTGCAGGATATATACCTTGAAATGGGATGGCTCCTGGATACCATGGCCGTTTCAACCTCAGAGGAAACAAAGAAGAATACATGGGAAATGTTGTCAAAGGTTGTATTTCCCATAGTGATACACGTTGTTGCCTCTCACCAGCTGTTGATTCATCCCAACCTACCTATAAATTCAAGTAAAATGTAAAAAAATAGTACTTCATCTACAACAATAGTGAGGGCATGAATGAAAATATACTAGCGAGTATACTAATATCTATGCCATTACTACATATTATTGAAAGTTTGAAACTTCAGGCAAACAATTATAAAGGAAGAGAAGAGGAATATTAGGAGCTCCATGATCGAAGTAACATAAAGGTAAGAATCGGTATTCTTTCCCAGAGAACTAAAATAAATTAAATCAAAGAATGAAACAAAAGAAAATAGGTACTAAAAGCTCTTCCGATCTCCGCCAGGCGCCAAGACAAAAATAACAATCTATTGTTACAATGTTCAATTGGAATCATGATTTAGAAGAAAGGTTTGCACAATCTCTGCTTTTCTGCCTCCATGCTTGGATTTCTTTCTCCACATACGTAGCACACTAAAATGAGCAGGCAGCATTACTCTTCAAACCACAGACAACAAGGTTGGTTAGGCATAGTTTGCTAATTGAATACCGCAGCATTTGTGCTACAGCAACAGCCACATAGATCGGAAGAGCAAAAGTCTGAGATCCCATGAGTGATGGTCCATTTTCATGATATAAGTGATATTGTTGAAAATTAATAGTTCAAATATATTGTAACAATTCTAAACAATGTATGAAATCGAAGAACGTTTTCTGTTTCATGGGAGTTTGTGATTTTGTATCTATCCATACGCAGGATTACGGTGGTCTTCATTAGTTTCAGAATATCCTTGTCTATGTGGAAGTCTCTAATACTTGAGGGCAATATTCTAGAAAGATTTAGGATATCTAACAGTCTAAACATGATAATGTCTCCAATTCCAAACTTTGGATAGGATCATAGGAATCTCAAGGGAATAGAAAATGTAAGTAAGAGCTTGTTTGATTCTCATTTATTTGTCCAAATTTGGGGAAAATATAATGAGGAGAGAGGTAGAATGTGTATTGGAAATCTAAAAAGGTTTGAAATATGTGTTTATAGTTGAGCAGTTGTCAAATCAGTGGTAGGTAAAATTATAAATAGAGAGAATAATGAGAAGAATCAAACAAGCTCTAAGATAGATCCATAAAAAAGCCATAAAGAGATATCTAGATTTCTTTTCTACTGCAGGGTACACTGGTTTTGAAATTCCATCTGAATGGTCAAACATCAACATTCCTCTATGACAGATTCTTGAATGCCTTTCTTAAGGTTAGTTTTATGTTGTAGAGATTCTAAGTTTGTTTTTTCCTTTTCCAATTGCATTCTTCTTGGTACTATAATAATCTTATTCTGTTCTACTGTTCTTGCAAGACGTCTTTTATTTTTCTCACTTAAGGCTGGATCAAATCAAATGAACATTAGATATAGTTTTATGAGTGACAGGCAATTTCAAATAAACTCATCGTGCAGGAAGTAGATTTTTTTTGCCTTTTCTGAATTGGTTATGATAATACAAGATCTTGGATTGTGCACAATGAAAAATTTATCATTACAAAAATTTAACCAAAAATTATTAGAAAAGAGAAGATTCAGTAAGATTTTGTTTCCAAGAGCAACCAGCATAATAAAAATTATACATAATACCTTCAGCACCGTAAGGCATAAACTTAAGTATGCACAAAAGCGAAGTGAAGATTAAGAGCAAAAATAGGCACCAATAAAAGTTGAAGCAGTAAACGCATGTCATACCTTGACAGAGCGCCAGTAAGAGTTCGGCCACCGATCAGGATCTAAATCACCGATGCCAGTAATTGTGCCCATGTATCTAGGCATGCAAGCAACAAACCATAAGAACAATAAACATTCAAATAAACGAAGGAATTGCAAACAGTTTATTGGTGAAGTCCTAACACTGACCAGTTATATATATTTATTTTTTTTTTTTTTTTTGGGTCTAACAACGATGTCTTAATACCTTCCACAACCGTAATTGAAAATAAATCCTGATACAGCACTGAACATTATATACCAAATTGTGATCAACTACACATATTACACATCACTGCAATAAAGCTGCATATCTATGCAACAGTTCAGAGAGATCAATAAAATCAGCTTGGACTTTTTCGCATCCAAGGGCGTCTAACACGGTTTCCATATTAGCTTATCAAGTTTTCAAGATAATTATTTCTTAAAACAGAAGGAAAACCAAAAAAGGGCAGAGAGAAAAAGATCTCAAGCTGAAAATTCAACTTATAATATACCTGCGGATACTAGATTCCTCGGTTTCTACACGACGCTCTTCCGATCTAAACAGCATCCGAAAACGCATTCCCACAGAAACTCTTGTGTGTTGTACAGTTTTAACATACCTTGAGAACGGTATAACAAACTCAGATGGACTAGCCCTGATGAAATAAACTGTCAGCAGAAGCAGAAGCAGAAGCAAAACATGGAAAAATGTATGGTTATTTATGGATTGCCACCTTGGATTATAAAAAACAGTGAAGCAGCTACTAGTAGCAGCAGCATGAGCAGCAGCAGCTAGCAGTCCAATGTGCATACTATCACTTGAAAGAACAGATGATGGCATAACTGTTTGTGGTCGGCTGGCACGACGAATTCCCAAAAGAAGCTGGTTTTTCTCATTCCTAAGAATAAAGATCATTAAAGATCATATCTTTTTAAAGTATAAGATTTTTGAGGTTGCCTCAGAATTTAGGAAATGATTTCAAGAAATGCAGAAGGATAAAGATACCAGATAAAAATAACAGAATCTCCAGCAACTAGCCTTTTGGCACTGACAAAGACACTCCAGCCAGTAGTAAGTAAATGCCGTTTGGGCTGGCCTGCATCAAGGAAAATAAAAACCATGATCGAAAAACTTGAAATACAAGGGCTCTTTTTAATCACAATGAATTATAAAGATCAGGTCCACAAGAAATATAGAACAAATTATTAATAGCAGCAGCTAGTGTCATACAACAGTACAAATGTTATTTAAACCGTGTTGCCCAACTATATCAAGTATTTCCCCACCAATATAAATGGCTGAGTAATTTGAGAGACACAAAAGGAAAGACTTAAGTACAATTAAGCCCTTAAACAATTTTTATTGCTCTCTTATCCTGTGAAGGTTTTAGAAAGTGCTGTTCCTCTCTCCTTTTTGCTCTTTGAGATTGGATCTCTCTAAACAGAACTTTCTCTTTGCAGCATGGGTAAGAGATATAGAACACTTCATATATCACTTCTATGAAAAAAATAGAAAATTTTCAAAAGATGACATTATCTTCCGTTGAGCAATCTTTGATATTATCACGACATATCCACCACTGTTACGAAACTTTGAAAATGGCACACGCTCTGTCCCTGGACCCATCTCCCCCTAATAACTTTCTCCACACTACTTCATCTGACAAGATTTCAGCATGGACTGTGGCATCTGAACATGCATCTTGAACATCCCCATTCACAGAACTTCTAAACAAAGATGAGGTCAATATATCATCTTTGAAAAAGACAAACTACTTACATTGAACCTCCACTGCTAGATATAGATGGCCTCTAGCGTTATTCAACCGAGGAATGTAAAACCCATATATTTAGAAAGAGAAGCAATAGAATCCAGGTTTCTGAAGTTTGACACCACAAAAATATGTTTAAATTCCAGGAAACTAAAAGCACTTTCCTCTATACATATTCACATAAGTACATTTAAACATGTTATACTGGCAAGACAAAGATACCCATTAAAGCCGTAAACGCCTACTTGATGAAATTCTTTTTTACAACCATAATGACATTTAAGGCATCTAAGAATTTCATCAAAATTCAGCTTATATACTACAATTCCATGTATACACTAAATTAGTTAAGATTGTCTTGCTTTTGCTTCTGTAGCTATGAGATTATAAAGTGGACATTGGGGTGTGAACTGGAAGGGCCAGTCTAAGCATAGCCCACAGGGGTCAAAGACAGGCCAGTCTGGATTAGGGTTTAAGAGACTTGAGGGGGAAAAAGAAAAAAAAAATCTCTCAATTTTTCAACTTCAAAAGTTGATGTTGAAAATCTTATCCTCCTTTCCCCTTTCTCCCAAACTAAGAATTGAATAACCAGCATCAATCTATTTATGTTCCTTAATCTCTAACAAATGCAAAACACAGCAGATTAAGGATAAGCTACTCATAACTGCCTGCACTATGCAGTATCATATTTGTGTGTGCATCAGCAGAAGAATGAAGGCACTGTCTTGCTACTAGAGTCATTTGTTTCTCCTTTTTTAAGTTCAAAGCATTCTCATAGTCAAGAGAGACTAATTAAGAAATTGAGCTTGTTCTTTGTAGCTACTATTGTAGCTTTTTGTTGGAGGGAGTTTTTCCCCCAGAAATGTGTGGTGGAAGAGTGGAAAATAATTATTTAAAAAGAATATGTTGTTGGTGTAAGTTTGACTTGCTGTCTATCTTTTTATTTTAGTGAAAACAAAAGCTAGAAAGAACAAGCTGTTTGTATCAAATTGCAAAAACTTATACCATGTTAGCAAACCATTTTTATTCCAAAATAGAAATTGGTCAAACCAATCATATCCACAAATTTTATGAGGACCACATGTACTACAGAAATCTCCACACTCATTTTCAGTCGATCTATTTATATTTCGAAATAGAAACGGTTTAGTCTCCTGCTGAATTAATGTCATAATAGAATAACCCAAGAGCTGAACAACCGGAATCTTAATCCTAACCTATAGAAATCTAAACATAGATGGTTGCAACTCTCAAATATTTCTGTGGTTGGGTCTGGTTATAGCTAAGAGCTAACATCTATTCTTCACCTAGCCTAAACAATCATTGCATCACGTGTATGGACAAAAAACTAATACCGGAATTATTGGAAACTTGTAAGACTCACCTCTGAAAATATGCTTAAACTTCCATTCGACATCATGGAGATCCCTGGCAATAAGTTCCTGTGAAGGTGGTGTCTGCGAGAAATCCTGAGACACCAAGTTGAAAACACAGAATTGGATCAGCACCATTATCACCTTAGAATGATCTATCAAGATAGGGCCATTACCAAAGGTGGGAAGACTTTCTCAGCAGCACGCCGAGGAACAGAGAAGCCTCCATGCGTACTAGTATCACTTGCCGTCAGAATCTTGCAAAAGTAATTAGTTGGTTGCTTGCTAGGAGTTTCTAGCTCAACTGGAAGATACAAGTCTTTTTGTCCTTGCTGCATTTACATGAAATAACTCCTCACCAATTTCCAATTGAAAAGTACAGCCGAGTTACTGCAAGATTCGGTTCTAAAGTGTAATTAGCAAATACCGGATTGAGGGGCTGCAATGTCATTTGAGCGTATACTTCATCTGTTTCTATATCTACCTGAAATTTAGCCAAATAAAAATGGAACTCTCAGGTCTAGGTTCAATTAGGTTCAATAAAACTAACAACTGAGTTGATTAAAAGGAGGATAAGAGAATTAGCATGTAAAGAAAACTCACCTGCATTGTAACGTTGTGGAGTTGGCATATCAATTGTGGCTGCAAGCTTGGATAATTGGGTATGTGGGCATCAACTTCTTTATTAGTTGTGGCAGCAACCTGTCAAATATTCTCAAATCAGATCCATTATGTACCTTGCCCCTATGCACAGAAACCATCATATGCTGAACAAGCACTCAGCAACTATCTATTGCTTAAAAAAAAAAAAAAATCCTTTTGGAAGAAAATAGTAGAGTGCAATCGATAGTTAAAAGAGAACCTGCTCACTGTGTCCCTGGGGGAAATAAACTGCACGGCTCCCTGCTGTAGGCAGAGACACCAGAGGACCAGCACAAGCATGCCATAGCTCAGAATTCAAACACTTTTTATCCCCTTCAAATAACCAAAATCAATAAAGCATCAGCTGCATCTTACAAATTTTATTCAACTTAGTACTTATTCAATTGTCCTAAGTTGGGAAAAAAAAAAAAAAAAAGATCTAGAACCGAAAGTCTAGAATACTAAAGATAGGAGAAGGGGAAAACCAGCACATATATTGGAAAAAAGATAAAAGTAGGTTACCTTCATGAGCTTGCTGATCCATCCCTGATGTAGAAATCTTTGTAAGTATAACTACCTTTCACTTGTATATATACAAAATAGATGCATACAGTCTTTATCATAACACAGTTAAATTAAGATTATGTAATTAACAGCAGAAATGCAGAATTAGCTCAGTGAAACTCCCAGGTTAGCTCACAAACTCTCACTTGCAAACCTCAATATCTCAAGCCCCAAACTCTGTGATTGATTTTGGTCTCCAGCAGTTCCCTCCCCCAACTATTGCACTTCCCCATTCTTGATTTCCCCACCTCAATTCTCACTAGCATTTTCAGTTCACCACAACAAAAAATAAAAAATAAAAAAAGAAGAAATTCACTAATTTTATCAACAAATCTCACAAAGAAAAGAAGAATAGCCAATTTCAGGCCACTCGCATAATTATTTATTATAAAAAAACCAACCAGTAAAGATCAAGTCGGCTCAAATCACATTACTTTCTTCAACTCGCCGACACCCCGACGCATAACAGCACTAGCAACAGCATACAATTTCTTCTTTTGCTTCTGGGTTTTCGAGCTAGTGTTAGTGGAAGATGAAAGCTGCAATCTTTTCTAGACGTGTCAACCTTTTCAGAGAAACAACTGGGAAGAGAGTGTCTTTTCCTCTCTTCTATATTCTTACCCCAACCAAGGTTACCCAAAGAAACAGCTTGCGGGTTTCTGCAACGAGCAAACGCAAGTACTGAACTGTTTAACGCCTCTCCCACTTCAACCCCACCGGCCCACCCTCCAGCCCCTCCATTTACCTCTGCATCTGGACCTCCAGTGCAACCCGTACGCGAAAATCTCAGCCGTCAATGGAAAAATGATTTGACATGATGCATGTTCCACAATTCAGTGGTCATCGTCAGAGTACGGACATATAAAAGGAAAATCGCCCATCCCCAGTAGTATGTCAACCAATGTGGCTATAAAACCTTATCTATTAATCTTTATCTTCTATTAAAGAGTTTTATAGCTTACGTGGCGAAAATCTAACAAAAGCAGCCCTACCAGTAGGGGGCCGCTTTCATTAGATTTTCATCACGTAGCCATCTATCTCCTTAACAATAATCTTATCCATCTCCTTAACAAAATTTGTATTTCAACAGCATCAAACGCACCTCGTGTAGCAGAAGCCGCGCTAAAGCCAAGGTTTAGCGCATTTCCAATGGGTGTACAGGGAAAAAAGAATGGGAAAAAAGTAGTGAAATACTACCCCGTCCCATAAAAATAATTTACTATTCTATTTACGTCTGTCTAAAAAAATAGTCTACTTATTATATTAAATATATATTTAATGTTTTATTTTTATATATATCTTTAATTAATTATTATTATTTAACTACTTATATATTGAAAATATTTTAAATAATTAATGACACAAGGGTGTATATGGAAAAATAAAGCAAAATTAAATCTTCTAACTACATTATCTACGAATTTTTAATCTACTAAAAATACCTATCGAGCTATCTTTGTCAGACGGAGATAGTATGTGTTAGACGTAGGAAAAGACAATTTCATTCACACGCCACATACGGTGACAAGTATATTGGAAATAATAATGAAAAAGTGATTAAAAATGATAAAAATTGAATAAATAAGAATGAAAATTGAAATATATAATTGTAAGAAATATGGGACCTTTCTCTCCTCAAGTAGAACATGTGTAGAAATTATGCATTGGAGATACAAATTTGGCATTAGGAATTCTTGAGAGAAATAATTTAGCGCTTGTCCCTGAGAACTTTATATTTAAGATTTGATTTATTAAATTATGTAAGATTTGATTTACGAAATTATTTATGAAAGTTGATTTTTTTTTTTAAGAAGAACGTGTACTAAGAATGTAAACAAAGATTTATGGAAAGTAGGGGTAAGCGTTTTTCCAATCGGAGCCAATCGAAACCAACCAATCGCCGATCAGATTCGAAGAAAGAGAATTTGAACGGTTTTGAAATCTAATTGGTTTATATCAGAAATCAACAACAATTGGTTAACTAAAAAATGGATAGAAATTATTCGGTTTCGTTCCGTCCTTTTGTCAAACCGGCGTTACACTGACGTTATTCGGAAATGTGAAATTTTATTTTTAGGGAAATTTTATAAGTAAAATTTAAAAGTGTAAGTTCAAAAATAGTATATTTTAATAACATGTGCAAAATGGCAAATTTTTGAGTAAGATGTCCTATATGCCCTTCTACACATTCCACTCTATTTAACTGTTTGTTATGGTGCAGTGATTCTCAACAGTTACATTTTGTTACAAAGTGTAATATAAAATTCCATACAAATCTTTTGTACAACTCTATAATTAATCGCGATAATTATCGACAGTAACATTTACCAAAGTGTCTGCATTTAATACAATTGATCCATATATCTAGATAGTTATCTACTATAATTGTCAATTGCAGATCTTGATATTTTGGCACTATAATTCTAGATAGTAGTGTCCCAAAAAAATGGAAAATTGTCATCTTTGCACTATTTTATAAAATGATTAATGCTACACTTTTCTTTTAATTTACTAATTAGTTCACCGATTTACAATGATCCTAAAATATTTGAAGATCAAATTATATATATATCTCAACTGACAATTTTGCCCTCTTTGTTAACACACAGCCGGTGAATCAATTAGTGAACTAATAAGGAAGTTTATCATTACTCTTATAAAATTCCTTTTTATTTTTTGTGGAAAAAATATTTAATTGATATTGAATTTCAATTTTTTAATTAATTATTTTATACGAAACTCCTCAAAACAAGCTCTTAATGAATTATAAGGTCACTTTTCGTCCATACCCAAAAAGTACCTATTACCAAAAATAATTAGAAATTTTGAAAGAAAAGAATATCAATGGACCTACCCTGTCCGTTTGAGTGTGGTGACATTTGACAACGACCATGCCCCTCGACTTATGGGGGGACCAATCGTTTTGAAAACTGTGTAATAATCCTTACCCGAATCCCGTATATTACTAATTTCCAAAAGGATTTTCTGGAAAAGGAGTCTTTTTTGAGGATAGTTTTTGGTTGGACGGAGGTAATGGAGATGTGGTGCTTCAACTTACATTGTAGATATCAAAACATCAGGTTACTTTTGAGTGGTTTTGTGTGTGTATATATATATATATACTTATTTCCTGTCGATTGTACGTCATTAGATGGACACGTGAAGTGTAAAGACTCACTGTCACACCATTGTGGCGTGGGTCTTTACACTCGCGTGTCCGTTTGACAGTATACAGTTGGCAAGTGAATGGACTGAGTGTCGTATCTTCTTTCTTGAATTTATTATTGCAAGGCCAATGCTTGTTAGTCGCTTTACAAAGTTATTAGTTTAGACTATCAATTTTTGGCATGGAACTTGACTTCAAGAATTTAGAGAGCTGATGTAGTAAAAGACCGTAAAAGATATTACGAAGAATTTTATATAGGAATAGGAAGGAAGACAGGTGGTAAGGTCTTTTTTTTATGTTTGTAGAAGGAGTTGAAGGAAAAGATAATAATATAAAATTTTACCATATAGAGGAGACTACTAAAAAACTAGCTATCGTCGAGAAAAAATTTTTCGACTTCCATCAGAAATCTTTTATGACTGGTATGAAACTGTTGAAATTTTTCGAAGAACAAAGGCGTTGGAATTATTTTTTCATTATTAGATACATGGAATAAGTCTACTATTGGATTTTTTTTTTTAAGGGTTGGAATTATTTTCAACATAAACTATCTCAACTCATTCATGGAAAAAAAAAAAAAAGAGAAAAAACTTATATGCTTACCCGACAATAATAGATATATATAAAATATAAATTTCAATAATTGGTATAGGAATACTTTTCACTTATTTATAAGTTAAAAATAAATAAATATATATATATATACGATTGTAAGGTCTAAAAAGTTATTTGTTTAAATCATTAAAATGGTTAAAGTAAAAATAATAATTCATTTTTAAATAATTAATATTAAATTATTTTAACATGAATCATGTTTCAACTAAATAAAATAAATATTCATTAAACAGTAGAACAACATTTTTTTTTAACATAAATCATATATATCTAAACTAAATAATATGAAATTCGTTCAATGATTAATTAATATGTCAATTCACTTTAATTTACAAGTTAATTGTTCTAAGTTGTTCTTTAGTATCATTATATAAATTTTTATATATTTTCAATTGTGTTACATTTTAAATTTATTGGATTGGGCAGAGTGGTGACGGACGGGCAAGGGCTGGTTGTGGGGGTTTTTGCTATGAGGAGGCCAGCGGGAGCATCGGTAGAAGTGGCGGAGGCAATGGTGGTTAAAGAAGGCTTGATTTTCACGGAACAAAACAACTTTACTATAGGATGAGTGGAGGGCGATGACCAGACCATCGTGCAACGGCTCCTGAAGGAGGAACCAGATGCACCAATCACCCCTATTATTAGAGACATTCGCAGATGACTTTTTAGTAGTAGATGTGCATAGTTCCTGCTATCAGATACTGAGAGATCGAAATATGATAGCCCGTTATTTTGCTGCACATGAGGTTCAATTATCTCATGAAAGGGTTTCGGTAGACAATGTCCCTTATTTGATCTCTGAATGTATCAGTCACGGGACGTCTTAACTTTATGAATGAAAGTTTCTATTCACAAAAAAAAAAAAAAAATTAATATGTCGAAATTAGTTGCAAAACCTCTAATTGAAATTTCTTGTACTCGTAGATTAAGAATAAAATAAAAAAAATTTAGTCATCCTTGTACTTTGTTTTCTCTTATTTGTGCAGTTATGTCTAATATAATCTTTTAAATCCTTAAAATGATTGTAAATAAAATTTATTAACTATTAGTTTATTACAATAAAAAATAATTGACAAAAATCACATTTTTTTATAAGATTATATCATTGGAAACTTAAGCATCTAACCACTGCAACACAGCTTGAATCACGATAAAATCAATACCTTTTATTTATTTATTTTTTGCTATATATTACCACAAGATTGTAGGGTAAGTGAATCAAACTCTTGACTAAAGGGTTGAGAAACAACTAGAATGACACATGACCTTGGCATAAAATCAATAATATGTAGAAAATTTTAAAATAATAGCACACAAATAATGCTGACTGCAAATATCACACCTAATAAGATTTTAATTAAATAGTCCTTTAATATGACAATGTTTATATAAAAATAAATTAATTTTTAAATGGCAAAAAATCTACCTGAAGATATGTTATATATATTACTATGGATGGAGTTTTAAATCAGAATGACAATAGTCTGGTATTTGGGATGTTACTCGCCGACCACCACGTGGGGGTACGAATCCTCCTAAGAATATTTGGAAGGCGCCATTTAATTATCACAAGCGGTCAGGGTTGGGACGGTTAGTGGGTCTCGTTGGGTCTGCAAAATTAAATATTCCAAAATTATTTCGTCAGAACTGATGAAACATTTGACTGTTAGAACTTTAAAACAGATTAAATATCTATTAGAAATTACTAACGAGTGACGACTGTGTCAGTTGGTAATTACCGAGGAGCGTATTGGCTTGTCGGAAAATATTACCGACGGGTTTTTGACCCTCTTTGGCCATCGATGTCTCGTTGTTGCTTGTATTTTTTTAAGTGGGAGTGAACAAACAGATGACAATGTATTCTTTTTTATGTTTCACAGAGAAACATCCCTCAGTCAATGAGATAAAAATTTGACTACTCAAGTATCTTTATTAAACAAATAGAATAATATTATAATAATTAACATTAATCAAATAGTTGTAGACTTTTGGAAATATTTATTTTTAGATTATTCAACATTATTTGCCCACACGGCCCCCCCGCCCCCCCCAAAAAAAAAAAAAAAAGA
>CAVNYN010194260.1:0-11845 GCA_963692815.1 Nyctanthes arbor-tristis
TCAATAGAAAATTGAAGATAACGTGCAATGCACATTGTGAATGACTAGCATATATAAAAGTGGGGATTGAGGGAAATCTTTTGATTTCCAAATTTACCCTTATATTTTTAGTTAAAGCCTATTATAACCTTATATTTAATGTTTTTCTTTATTATTTTAAATTTCTCATTCTTAAATTGTATGTTATTTATAGACAACTTTTACCTTTTTTTTTTTTTTGAACGTGAATAGGACATTTTAATTCCAAATCCACCTCTTAATCTCCATCTAAAATAAATTTCTAGACTAATCAATTTCTTTTCAGCAATTCTTCTTTTATTTAAAAAAAAAAATTAATTTTGTTATTTTTCTTTTCTTTTCGTTCCTTAGAAGTTTGATTCTGAAAGAGTGTATCATGTTTAACATGCATGTGCATGTAAGAATAATATTTGAAAATGGGTTCAAAGAGCTAAAGCGTTTACTTTCGAATACTTTTATTGATTTTGCAATTCTTTTTTTTGTTTTTCTATTTTCACACATGGTCCTGTATTGGTGTCTAATTGTCGGTGGGTTGCATGTAATAGAGAAGGACTTATCTTGGAAACAGTAAGGTGACCTGGGAGGTACCGGGATTCATAACATAACGTTATTACATTACCATGTGCATAGCATGTTTTTGTAAATAGTCTTAGAAAAACTCCACCTAATCATTGTATGGAAGTGTTTATTTATTTGGGTGCATATGAAATTGATTCTTTGGAATTGATTTTGTGAAAATTTTTTATTTTATTATTTTTTTGGACAGTTTACAAGCCCAACTCAGACAATATTCTTAATATTTGGTTTAGACAATTCTTTTGTGAAGACATCTGCCAGTTAGTCCTCTGTCGAGACAAATGGCATGCAAATGGACCATTTTTGAATTCATCCTTGACAAGAATGCGATGGACCTCCAATGTCTTCTCCTGTCACATTGAACTGGTTGTTTGTTGTGCTTATAACTGACTTTGTTATCACTGCACAATAGGAGTCTCTTGATTTTTAGTTCTAGTAAATTTTCAATCAAGACACATGCGCGCTCGCACGCACACACACACATACTCTCTCTCAACTTCAGCACCTGCTTGAAAAACATATCCTTTTTTAGGGGGTGGGTTTGACTCTGCCACTTTTACAAGGTTCCTCTTTCCACCAGAGAAGCACAAAAATGTGAGTTAGACCTTTTGCTTTCAATTAACGTTTTCTGATCTGCATCTGAGTATACATCAACCCACATATGTTCTTTTTTTCCTCTTTCTTTAAACATTAAACCTCTCCCTAGAGTCCTTTTGAAGATTTTGAGCACTTCCATATGTTCTTTGGTGAGTGGTTGAGTGCATATATTGCCTCGCATCACTTGTTGAAGAATCTACTCGTGAACGAGTATGTGAGAGAAATTAATATTCAAACTAATCATTGATGCCGTTCCTTATCCAACCCCAGCTCTTTTCATACATTTGAAAGTCTGTTTGTGGTCGAAATAATCAAGCTAGTCACTCCCTTGATTACATCTAGCACCTAGAACTAATTTAGAAATCCAATTAAATAAGGCCCAATGGTGAAAGACGTATGGGGACTTCTGTCCAAAATTTACAGCTTTATGTTTATAAAAAAATCTCCAGATTTCTAAAGTAATTGCATATGGACTTGATCAAGATTTCTATATAAGAAGGCAATTTGAATGCCTAGTTGAATTTACTGTTTAAAGTCTGCAATAAGACAGTTGTGTTTGGCAACTTGTTAAATTGGTTTATAAACTGCAGCATGGCATCATTTCATTTGATCTTTAAAAAAATAACAAAATATAGCTGGTCAAATGTACCTTTTAACCTTTTTTTAATATTAAATGCCCCAGCGAAATGATACTATTAGTTGCCGCACATACTGTAAACTGTTTTCATCATCAGGGTTATTGGAGCAGAAGTCTCATGGTTGTATGTTTGTGTGTGTTCTGCCCTTGTATCTATCCACAGTCCTACGTGCTTTATACTTAATTAGAAATACCCATTTCGGGCAGATTGCTGTCTTTTCTCTCGATAACTCTGTTAAATAAAGCATTTCCATCACTTTCATGTTACCTTAGTGAGCTGTTTGATTGTTATCTTAATATTTTGAAATAATGTTAGCAAGTTAGCATATTATCGTCTCAACTTGCCTTTAAATTCTGACTTTTTCCTTTCTTCTACTCTCCCTTTTTCTACAACCTCTAAAGGGAAGAGTTCGAGTTTTAGCTTTGATAGTGAAGCTCTTCTCTATTTCAAGTTCGGTGGCATTAGAAATCTCCAAGTCAAATCTTCTCGAGATATTTGAGGCAGAAGTCAGAAATGCAAAGGATACACTTGTAACTTTGAGTGTGCTAGAACTTCTGTATGAGGTTTGGCCTTGATGCTACTGATTTACACTCTGGCATAATCACTTCAGATTATTTTGAGTGTATCCCGTAAACTTTTGCCTTTCTTATCACTTATAATTACTCATGTGCTTCACTGTCCATGTGTGGCCAAAAATTGTGAGCCTGCCTTTGTCATTTTGGCACGTACGTGGAGACCTTAGCAATGTGCATGCACGTCATTCAAAATGTTGTAATAATTATTGTCATGATCTGAAGAAATTCCTTGCATTTAACAGGGGATTCATGTAACAAACTATTTGTTGAGTTTGTTCTATCATCCAACTCCTATTGTGATTGAGACAAGAGTTTTTTATGTTGAGTAAGATACACTTGAAATTGCAGGAAATTCTAGAGCCAAAATTGGAGTAAATTTAAGTTTCTGGGTTTTGACATGTTGAACATCACCATAAACAATTATGTTTATTTCGAAACAAGTTGAAAATTTTTGGACATTGTTATCCAAAGAACTCTTGCATAACAAAAGAAATGGCTCGTTTATTCCTTGTTTAGGATCTTTTCATTTATTTATTCTTCAATTAGTGTCTGAATCATGTTTCTGGTCGCTGCTTGTGCTGAATGAAGTTAGCGGAAGTTCAGCATGGTACAGAGTTTTTGTCAAGAACCAGCCTTCTTCAACTGCTTGGTTCTATTATCAGGTTTATGGAAAGAAAAAACTAATTATTCTTCATGACTTTCCTGCCTTTTTATCATTTGCTGTCTTACTCAAGTACCCCCCCCCCCCAACTTTTTATGGAAGCAATCCATCTGCTGAATCCATTTTGAGATCAAGGGCAATGATGATAGCTGGAAGAATTCTCTTGAAGGAGAATGTGTTTTCATTTATTGACGAATCTAGTTAAGCTTCAACACTAACATTTTTTTGTTGTGGTTTAGATAGCACCTAATGATCTTTCGAGTAGTGTAAGCATTTTACTTCAACTAATACTTTTTTATGGAATATAGGTTTAATAACTGTACTTTCAGCTATTGATAGAAGGTTTCAGTTCCTGGAAAATAAACAGGCAGATGAATGTGAATGCGCACTTGAAGCATTAGGTCAAATTGGGACATGTAAGCACATCTTAAATGGCTTCTTCTACAAATCTCTGTTACCATTTTTCATTGCTTTTTATCAAGTTCTTCGAAAATCTCTGAAGTTCCGTGTGTAACCTACAGTTAGCACTGCCTTTCTCTTTTAAGTGTCTACAAACTGATATGAAAGAATGTGGACCGATCTTTGTATTTTCTCTTTTCTTGATACCATTTCTATCTTGAAGTCTCCCCTACCTACCAAAGGCTTGACACTAATAGCAAGTTTTGTTAGTTTATCCTTGAAATTATTATTTTGTTTATGCCATATGATTATGCTGCAGCTTCACAGGGAGCAACATCGCTTCTTTCAGCTCCACCTCCTGCTGCTAGACATGTTGTTAGTGCTGCTTTTGACCAGCAACAGCACAGTAAACAGTTGGTGAGGAAGTACTGTAGTTTGTGCTTGTTATCAGAAACATCTGAGTTTATTCCTTTATAATTATCTATTATCAACTTTTTTACTAACATGGGTTTTCTTCTCCCCTGGAACAATTAAAAAAAAATGAAAGATCAATCCTTGGAGCATCTGGGTAGATAATAGTACTTGCTATTTCATAACTGAGATTATTCAATGGAAATGCAGGCTGCAATGCATGCTCTTGCCAACATTGCTGGTGAAACACGTACTGAAAATATAGTGTTGGATACTAATTCAGAAGAAAACCTGAGACGCATGATCTATGAAAAAGCATCCAGCACTTCGAAGTTGACCCCATCAGTAAGTCAAACAATTTCAAGCTCCTGCTGTTACGGTGATGTAATTCGTTTGGCTTACGTCCCTTCAGTTCCATTCCTGTAATTAGTATACTGAACTCAAGAACCATCATTTGAGGAGCAGGAAAAAAATTATCAAATAAAGAGTTAAAACTTACCCGATATGCTCCTGATGTTATGCTATAGGATTCTTCTCTTTCTGAATCTATAGTACTCGGTTTAATGCGGATGTGTCCAGTCCTTCATGTATAATTAGCTGTCATCTCTGTGAAGTACTATTTTGTGCTTCTTGGTTAGTCAGATGTTATGCATACTGGTACTTATTGTATTACTGATATATGTTGCAGGGCCTTCTCCTATCTGTCCTACAACAGGATTCAGAAATTCGGCTCGCGGTAAAAATATGGAAGACTTCTATTTTTGCAACATTTTGATATCTTGAGTTCCTGCAATACATAATTTCATGCATGGTTATCTCTCCCATCAAACAAACATATATTAAAAAAAGTAAATGGTGGATATTTCATTATGTGCAATTGCGTGTGGTTCCTCTTTTAAGGGAAATCAGTCATGAGTCTTTGCTCTTCTTTTAACTGTAAATATGTTGGCCAAAATGGCAACCTGAGGTATCTTGTTCCTTGAATGAAAGGTCACAGTTCTATGCAAAGCAATCTTACGTTGTCAAAGGCTGTTGATGGTTCCTTTCTTCTGTAACTAGAATTTGCAGATTCCCCTCAATTGTTAGGTTCTCTTCATTTGATTACAGGGATATAGATTGATTACTGGACTAGTGGCTCGACCTTGGTGTCTGATGGAGATTATATCAAGACAGGAAATAATTGATATAGTGACTGACACCTTTACAGAAACAAAAAAGATAGGTCAGTCATTTTCAGTTTCTTAATATCAAAAACTGAATATAAAATTTTTTGTTTTCTCTGTATCTCGATTTTCTATAATCTATGTGTATCTTTCTGGTTCGGAACAGCTTGCGGAACTAATAGATTACGACAACTTTGTAGGCATGGAAGCTAGGCACAAATGCTGTGAAGCAATTTACAAGGCTCTCACATCATCAACTAAGCTAGTCAGTGATCCTGCCTTTGCTGGGATTGTTGCAAAGGTGTGGACTGACTTTTAGTGAATGCATCAAAATTTATATTCTGCATTCTTGTCATTATTTGATAACATTCATGAACATTGAATTGGTTGGCTCTGCATCTGTATTTGGCAGGTGTTTTTTATTGGGATTATGCCTTTAAGTCTTTTATACGAGCTTTTCATTTTTATACTAGAAATCCCTCTAATCTTAGGTCCAGCTATATGCTGAAGTGAGCAGTCCAATGATTCCTCAAATGTGGATAAAAGCCAAACTGAAAATGCTATTGTTTAGCTGTGATATTAATGTAACATAATGAGCATCAGAAGAAATTTCATAGAACTGTTTTAAATGAGCTTTCATATGATTATAAATTTTGGAGATGAAGAAAATACTTTCTAGCATTTTTGTGCCACGAGAGGAGACTGAAGTTTAAGTAAACAAGAATAGATGGAAATCGGGGAAACTACACTTTTGGTCCTCCGCTAATGACTTTTTTACAATTTGGTCCCCATCTACTATTGTTGGCTGCTTTTTTCTGAACCTTTTTACTGTTATAGAACCATTTTTCTTTGCAACATGAATTCCACCCTTTTAAAAAATTTGATTTTTGAAAATCAAATACGATTATGTCAGTAATTCAGAATAATATGAATTAAAAAGAAAATTGGAAAAAAAAAGGAAAAAAGAATGAAAAGAAAAGAACGATTAATGAAATAAAAATACGATATTATTTGGGATTCATTTGAACAATGGGGGATAAGGTTCAATTTATCAGTCAATTGAAATGTGTTGATGTACTGTTGTACCTGTGTTCCACTTTATTATTATTAATATTATTATTATTTATTTATTTATTTATTTTTTTCCCATACAGAATAAGAATTTAGGTTTTCCTGTTTCAAAAATTATTGCAGCTACAGGAAGCTATCAGAAGGGGTCCTTACCTTGCAAGGAGGCATGCTGAAGCTCAACCTGTAGTAATGACAGCGGATAGATTTTGATTTGGCCTCAAAAGTCTCTTCCTTATTAACAGTTAGAAAATGCACAATAGCCCAAGAAGGATTTTGAATACCAATCTGACATACAATGATCATATCTTTACTTGTAGGCTGTATTGTATGAACCGTTGTGTGATTGGATCCTAGCCTAGCATGAAAACGACGAAATCTTCTGGATCAATTGTGGTTCTTGGAAGCTAGCCCGGTGTTGCGTTTGGGATGTAGTATTAACTTCCGTTTGGGCAATATTGACAAATACAAACATTTTAGAAACAGTTTACAAAAAAGAGGACCGTGATGCATAATTTGGAAACTTCAGGTGTTCCATTGTGACTTTAATTGTTAGTCACAATAAGACTTGTCACCAGAGAGTTCATGGTGATGTCTAATTGTCTTTGACGGGTAGCAAGTGTGACCTCTGGTGACTCACGACAAGCGAGTCATAATAACACAACCTCCAATCCATATCCTAATCCCCAGTCGGAACCCCAGCTTACAGCTTCAATTTCACTGTCACACCACCAATAAACCACCATTTGTCAATAAATCAATGGCTGGCCATCAGCACAAACCGCCAGCTACACACAAACGCCAACACAAAAAAAAAAAAAAAAAAAACACCGAAACACTACCTCAATTAAAAAAAAAAAACCATTGTGAGATGAAGGGACGACCGGTAAACAACAATTGGCGTCCGAAATTAGATCACTATTGCAATCTAATTTCTGATTTCCGATCACAACGTTGATCTGATTTCCAACGCTAAGAATCGATTGGTGAGTGAGAGACGCAAAGAACGTTGGAGAAAGTGAGACACAGACGAAACGCCGGGGGAAGGGAGGGTGGATTGGTGGGCAAGGCATCTGATTTTTTTCAAAGTGGTCTACACACACCTCAAATTTTCAAAAAAGTCCCGAACTTGCTAATTTGTCTAATTTAATCTCCCCTTTTATGACGCCAAGATCTTGGTAGGTGGGCTTCCGGCACGGCAACACCTCCGGATAGGTAAATTTAATAATACTCACTAAACTTTGATAATGTAACTAATAATTCACTAAACTTTTAAATGTATCAACTAAGTTTATCTTCTATCACAGTTTCAATCGCCACTTGCATACACGGCCAACCCTCAGAATTTAGGTGCCCTGTCTGATAATACAAACAATGCTTCTTTCAATTAAATAATAGTTAAATTAGAAAAAAATATATTCTAATTACAGTATTTCACATTAAAAACAATCATTTTTATTATAGTGTATCATTTGCTCATTAACTTGTTGGCTTTATTGTATGACTAGATTTTCACCTGTGTATTACACGGGATGATAATATCAGATAATATAAGTAATTTAAGAAGACTAAACATGATTGTATAAAAAAGCTTTAAACTATAATATTTGACTGTTTATGTATGTGTAAAGAAAAACAATGTAGGTGTAACCCGTAATACGATATCTTTCATTAATAAAAATAAAAAAATTGTCTACACAAAAAACTAAAGAAAAACATTAATGAAAATTTTTGTAGTTTATATTAGACTGTCAATGTATAACGCACAGGAAATTATGTTACATCTGATAAACTTAGCAAGAATAAATAGTGAACGATAATACATATATTACAAAATTTATAGTAAAACTTGTTATTTGGTCATCTTTAGCCCATATCATAATTTTCGGACATTCTCATTTTCTAACTCTCGAAATATCTATATAAAATTTTTTGTGAGTGAACACCAACTTTTCTACAAAATACACGTGTTATTTATTGTCCTGTTTGTTTGTTTGTTTTTTTTTTAACTTTTGTAATATATGTTAATGATATTTAATTTTTCATAACACACATCTTCCTCAGATTAAATATTTCAATATGTTAATATAATTTAATCAGTGTTTAAAGAACTTAACCGTCATGACTAAATCAATTGGAAAAATTATGAATTAATTAATACTGGAACTAATCCATAAAACAATTCGATAGCGTGAGATAAACACAGATACGGTTCATAATAATTTTTTTCAATAACTATTCATTAAAATTTTAAACTTTTTTGAAACTCAAGGCTCATAACCCAAGACCCTATTATGTATAATCCTTCTCCAAGTACGTTAATGTAGGTATACATTATCAATTCTTTTCACTAAATAACCAATGTGAGATTCCCTTTTTATTCCCAAATAAAAACCAAATCCATATTGTGTATTTTGCATATCAATGAATTACATTACATAAAATAAAATTTAAAAATCACACAAATTTAAAACTGTTTAAAAAAACAGTATTCAACTATTATTATTTTTTTAGATGTAAAAATTGAATTCAAGTAGTTATTAAGATAAAATATGTGAAATTTCCTTTGATATAAGGGAACTCGTATAGAAAGGTTAGTTATTTAAATTATCCATTTATGAAGTTCTCTATATGAGGTAATATATTAAAATAAAACGACAAAAAGTAAATGAAATTAATAAAAAATAAGAAACTGAATTCATATTGTGAATTTTGAATAAATATCATTGAATTACATTACATAAAATAAAATTTACAAATCACACATATTTAAATCTGTTTAAAAAAACCGAATATAATTTTTTTAAAAGACGTATGAAATCGAATTTAAGTGATAATCTATATAATTACATGCATTACGGTTATTAAAATAAAATATGTGAAAGTTTCTTTGATGTAAGGGAACTTATATAGGAAAATTAAGATCTTGATTTAGTTATTTAAATTATCTATTTATGATATTATTTATGTAAGGTAATATATTAAAATAAAAGATAAATAATAAATAAAAATACTAAAAAAATTAAAAAAAAACCGAATTCATATTATGAATTTTGCATAAATATCAATGAATTACATTACATAAAAAAATTTAAAAATCACAAAGATTTAAAACTATTTAAAAAAAAAGATAACCGATTTCAAGCTTTTTTTCTAAGGATATAGAAAATCGATTCCAAATGATACTCTATATAATTGCATGCATTATGATTATTAAGACATAATATGTGAAAGTTTCCTTTGATATAAGGAGACTTATATATAAAAAGGTCAAGATCTTGATTTGTGATGATCTCTGTGTAAGGTAATACATTAAGATAAAAAGATAAAAAAATAAATGAAAATAATAAAAAGAAAAAATTAATCAAAGTCTAAGAATAAGCGTTAAACCAATGGCCAATATGCAACAACAGGATTTAGAAAGTAATTTTGGGCGGGAAAACGAGAAATGGAAACTAAATTACTTTAACGTATATATATAGATTATTTATTTATTTTTTTGGCTCTTGATGATTAACTGCAAATTTAAGTATTAAAGGTAGTCTTTCCTTAATTTTTTAAAATAATGAAATGCATTCTAATTTTTAACCCAACAACTTTGATTAAACTTTTCTAAAAATTGGTGTTGCAATAATGCTTAATTTTAGCAAATGACATTCTAAAAATTTTTCAAATATTTTTAAGGTCTCATCTATAATATATATATATATATATATATTTTGGTGCTCATTGGATGATGAAGCCCTATGCGATCGCATTACCTGCATATCCTCAGGGCGACCCATGCTAGCATAAATTTAATGGTGTTAGTGATGTAGATAACGATTATATTTTAGAAGTTAGTGGGCCCTCATTATACTTCATATATGTAACTATTAAATCATCAACATTTATTATTTAACAAAAAACTCACAAAACTTTTGAGAATATTTACCCTCCACTACCTATATAAATGCAAATTCTCTTATTTCCTTTAATTGTTGTAGGCTTTTATACTACCTTTTCCCGTATATTATTATACAAAAACACATGGAAGTGCCAATTGGGTGCTGCACATACAATTTCACGGCATCATAGGGCAGCACAAATTTCAGCAAAAAAAACATTTAAATAAAGGAAAATTTGCAATAGTTCAATCAATTGAATATTTTTGGGTATCTTTGGTTGGAACTATTGCAAATTTTTCTCTATTTAAATGAATTTTTTACTCAAATTGTGCTACGTTATGACGCCGTGGAGTGATATGTGTCGTAATCAAGTTGGTAAATATTCTTGAAAATTTAGTGAGTTTCTGATTATATATGAAAGTTTGGTGAGTTAATAGTTACATTTATGAAGTATAGTAAGTGTCCAATAACTTCTAAAATATACCTATTAACTACGTCACTAACACCGTTAAGTCTATGCGAACAGCGGTTTAAAATGGTGATAAATGGTAAACATTGTCTAAAATTTAGTGAGTTGCTGGTTATATTTGAAAGTTCAGTGAGTTAGTAGTTATATTTCCAAAGAAGTTTAGTGAGCATTCATTAAACTTACCCCCATTTGGACAAGGGTTTGATTTTCCTTCCTCACAATTTGTTTATGACGTCTTGATATATGGTTTTTACTGAGCCTAATGTAGAGGAATAGTAATGGAGAAAGTTTTAGAAAATTGAATTTACTTCTATGAAAAATTTCCGGCCCTCATATGGTGTATACAGCCACTTGATTGGATGTATCCCCAGTGCGTACATGTATGCGACACATTCCAAAGATGTCACTCGATCCAGCCCTCTATTTTTCTGAGCCAATGGCTAGGCCAGGTTGGGTTTTAAAACAATGCCTCCAAGTGCTTCATTGTCGATGAAAACCCGAGTTAGCACAAGATAATATGGTGCTCATATTGTGAAAACAAAGATTTCGAAAACTAAACCGGTCAGTGAATCAGAAAAGATAATGATTTAAGGGTCCAAAGGTTGGGTCAAACTGTTTTTAATTTAAAAAAAAAACTTAAAAGTAAATGTTAAAATTTGTAAAATTGCCAAAAATTAATTATTTTGTTAATTTCTAAGTATGCATAATAATTAAAAAAATAATAACTTGAATAAATACATCAAATATATTATAAAAAATACCAACAATTTCACAAATACTAATTAACATTACTTGTTAAAGTTCAAACTTGAAAGCACTAAGATTATAGGTTATAAAATATAACGAAAACTCTATTTGTACATCACCACTTTTTTTTTTAAAATATATAATTAATATTTTTTCAAATATTACAGTGGATGGTAAGGGTACATCAGCAGCACTTACGTAAAGTTTTATTAACACCTGAATAATTGACAAAAATATCCTTCACTAAAGAAGAAAAGCAAACATGCATTGAAGTCTTGAATAGACTATCAAACTTCCGCAATTTCTTTAATCCAAGTGTGTATCAGAGTCAAGTTAGTATGAAAGAAAAATTACCAAAAATAGAATCCAGAATTTTATAATTTTCATTATGAAAAACTACCATCAAAGGGTTATTGGCCTTGATAGTAAAACTTATAGAAAATTAATACCATTTATACTAATTAATAGGAGAGGGAAGTTTAGGAGAATATAAACAATTAAATAGGGCAAGTTTATACTTATTAAACAAGATGGGACTAACAATAAAACAAAATTTAGAACAAGCTAAAAATTCAAAACAACTTAAAACTATAATTGAGACTCTACTCAATGAATTACAACAGATAATTAGACAAA